>JAPMOQ010005902.1:1406618-1478822 GCA_026543055.1 Argiope trifasciata
ACGATACTCACATACACTTGAAAAATATTGAACGAAAAAGTATCTAACAGGACAGAAATCAGGGTTAAAGAACGAAGAATACTGGAAATGCGTTCATCTTTACTCGTCACGCCCCGTTAGCGAGATAGAATTGTCGAAAAGTGGTCGTCTCAGAATAATGAAGCGAATTGTAAAGAATAACAAAAATGAATAATCGATTTAACACATTAATTGATTATTATATAATAATTGATTAAAGGTTATTATATAATGATCAATTAATTCATCGAAGCATTAAATAAAGCAAGTTGTACACATGTAATGCGAACTGTACCTGGAACTTATAAGGATATATTATATGATTATTTGTTTCTTCTTATTTCCCTGTGTACTTTTTAGTTATTAGACTTGATTTTCACTATCTTGGTTATATTTTTAATAATTCGTTTAGCTATTTTCAGTCTAGGGGATTTCGGGTGTGTACAGTGGCTTTCAACGTTTTCACTTGCTTATATTTTAACTACTCTAAATTCTTAGAGCGAGAAGCATGGGGTGTGACTTAGATAATCACTCAAGATTACGAAGATCCTTCCAAAATAAGCTTCCTGAAATTTCAAAATGGGCTTTAATTCATCCGTAACTAAGCCGATTTAACTTGACAGATTCAAGTAATCCGAAGCTAATTAGCGCGCATCTCAAACAGGAATATGCAATCTAACAACAATAATTATCTTCACTGATTGCTCGCAATAAAGCTGATAAATTTCTACTCTTTAGTGATAAATTTATTTGCATTTTTGTGAAATTAGATTTAGAGCTTCCTGATTCTTCCTTTAACTGAAGATATCTTCATGAAGCTCTTCTGCTGTCCCTAGATTAGATGCCAATATTCCTCTAGTAGGTGATTAATCACCCCATCTACAGAATAAGTGATCATTAGCTCCTATTAGTCCTTTCCCAATCCCCTTGGCCGCAGGAAATGAGCTGTTAGCCTCCATGTCTTTTGTTGTCTCTCCGCTCGTTGGCGGATGATGGAAAACACCTATGCACAAAAGTAGTAAGGACACCAATTACTTCCCAAACTTGCTTCCTTTTTTTAATAGCATTTTTGTACCTTTACATTCAGATAATTCATTTCATTAAATACTAATATAGATAATTTATCTATGACAGATGCTATGGGTTCTGTTACAATTCAAAATTCGTAGAATAAGTTCTATTACAACTCAAAATCCGTAGAATAGGTTCGATTAGAATTCAAAAATCCGTAAAACTACAGAAAAGTAAAAGTCCATTATTTCAAGTAGGCTTTTAATGTATGCATGCTCCAATAATGACACAAAATGTAATCAAAAGCCATTATAGCCGTTCTTGAATCCAAAATGATGTGCCATCATTTTCAAATTGCATTGATTGACAAACACCAGAACATTTCCGATTGCCACTACTTCTGCCAGAAAGACCAGTTGCATTGCCATCTTTTAAAAGTTTTTATATATTTATTCTTGTCCTTGTGTTCGTTTCATACCATACAAAAGCACAACCCACTTTTAAGCCTATTTATATCCTTCTATAAATCAATTTCTTTATTCTAAATATTCTTTTCTTTTTACATTAAAATGTTTCTAAGTTTTTATCATCTTGTGCATATCTAACATTTTTTACCAACATTTTCCTCGCAGTTCCATCAATAGCTGCCAATGTATATAATTTGATACACTGTAAGCAAGCTCTAGCCAAGCATTGCCCACTTAAAAGATTATTAATTATTCTTTTTTTTTAATCCTTTAGTCAAATTTTAGGGAATTTAAACTTTGATGTTTAGCCATTAAATGATGCATTGAGAGTGAAAATCTGAGCTTAATTCTTTTACTATCAAACGAAATATAAATAGCGTTGATTGACATGTTTTAATTATTCTTTCAAGACCGAATTTACAAAATAATTCAAATTAGCTGAACAGCTCATAACAGATTTTTTATTAAAACCTTATATATAGCTAACATTGCTTAAATTTATGTGCTGAAAACTAATTTACCATTCCAAGCTCCCAACTTTTTTTACCGATTCATACGACATTATTAGAAAGTTATCATCAGCATTATTGTATACTTTCCTTCTTTCATCCTTAAGCTCCAGCCCTTAAGAAAATAGCGATGAAAAAAGACAGAAGGGATGAAATGTTTTCGCCTAATATCCCCGTATAAAATAAACCAATCTATTGTCATCTGATAAACCGGGAAAAAATTGTTTGTATTCAGAAATTATAAAGCAAAACTGCCAGTTCAATTATCGTCTATAATTTGATCATGCTGGAAAAGTATAGAATCCGGCAGGAAACAATCCTTGTGTAGGTCCAAAATTAGATGTTGATTTAATTGAATTAAATACTAAAACATTAATGTGCGTCTTTTCTCTTAGTCTTTCAAAAAGTGAACGCTTTTCAATTTCTATGAAATAAACCCAATTTAACCCGTTAACCGTACTGTCGTACGAGCATCAAATTACCATTCTCAAATTTGTAAGCTGAAACTAAATCATTCAATGAAGTCACAGCTCTCTACGAGGAGTACACATAATCCACAAACCAAATATTCTATTGATCCCTGATCGAATCAATTGAATAATTACGAAATAGAACGTGGCTTCTTTTTAGATTATAATAAAGCAAACTGTTTAAGTGGTTAAAGTGCTTATTTTATGTTGCTACCAGCGGGTGACCGAGATCCGCTCGGTGAAAACAGGTATCGAAGCTAACTCGAAGATTTAAATTTTCAATTGTGATTTATCAAAACAATACATGCCATGAGAAAATTGTGAAACCATTGGTGAAAAGATAACCGGTTAAAGTGCACCATTGTAAACTATTCTAAACAAAGTTAGAGTTTGGAAAGGGAACTATTCTATACAAAGGTAAAGTAAAGGTAAAGATTGAAGATCCTTTCAGCTTTTCATTCGTAACAACGGTATTCAAAACGTGTCGCAGTGTTTTTCTCAAAACAACATCTATGGGCAGTGGGTTGTCGACTGGATCGCAGACTAATAGTTGACGTTCTCCATAGCTTGCTTCGTAAATTCCTAGCATCCAGTGCTCGCCTCTATCCATTTGAGCTCTCTTGTGAATGGGAATGAGTAGCACGTCGAATCCTTGTTGAACGCTGTATAGAATCAAAAAGAACGAATCTTTTTAGTTATAGAACGAGCGCTAAATTCAAAATTTCATTACCAAATTTCCCTTAATAAAAAGCAGTGGAATTAGAATCGTACTTTTTTAAAAGAAAATTTAGTAAAAATATCAAAGTTATCCTTATTTTTTTCTTTTATGTTTGTTTTACCTTAATTTTGTGATTTAAAAATAATCGTGTGGTCATCAAACTTTATTAGTTCGCCATATTGGCTACAGATGACAGCACGTTACCGCTTGAAACCTATTAGGCAATAGACAAAGAAAATTTAAGGGCTGCCATCTATAGCCATTATGGCGAACTAATAAAGTTTGAAAATATCCTATCTGTAACTCCGAACTGCTCGACCGTAGCGCTTCAAAACCGGTGCCAATCGATTCCTCGTGGCCAAAAACCCCAGACCCCCAAGTTTACCGGAGTTTATTAATTCTGGGGCGATTTTCGACTTGGCAACCATTCCTCGTATTATAGTATAGGATTATATGGAAATTAATTTTGATACATTAATCATTGCTTATTAAAAACAAGTCTTTCAAGTGTCTTCTGAGTTTCTGTTTTTAATAATCAGGACATAATTTCTTTCTTTCATTTACTACGGATATTATAAGTTTAACAATGCTTTTTCAATTTCTACTATTAATTCATACCCTCCCTGTATATATTAATATATTTTGTTCAAATTTTCAATAGAAATAAAATACTTTTTGTTCATGTAGTCAATTCAAATTCATTTTTTTAACTTGCAGTGGATAAGACTTGACGTAAATATAGTTTTTTTTAAATATTAATTCATTAATTAGTTTTTAAATCTTCAGAGTTTTAGCAGTTTGTAATGAAAATTGAAATAGATCAATCTTTAAAATGCAACCATTTAAGCATTTTTCAAGTGAAGGGGAAGAATGGAGTTCAATTCTTGCGAAAATCAATCATTTTTTGATAGTCAAAAAAATGATTACTCAATAAAAAGTAACTTAAATATAAAAAAAAATTCTTTGTTGCATAAGAACTGAATTTTAAAGAAACTTGTATAACTTGTTTATCTTGATTTCCGTTAAGATCTGAATTGCGTCTTAAGAGGGTCGAATTACCATTCTCTGAGCTGAAATTAAATTATTTAGAGGCGTTATAGTCCTATACCCAAACATAATGTTTATTCATAATCGAAACAGTTGGGTATAATTACGAAATAAAGCAAAAAGTAGAATACTAAAAAATTAAAGTACTTGTTTTATATTTGAACCATATGAAAAAATTTTGATAAATCAATCAATACTTATCAAAAACCTTACTTTTAAGTTTCTTTTTCTAATAATTAGAGCATAATCACCTTCCTTTATGTAATACGAATATTATAAATGTAACAAAATGGAGATCAAGGTAAAAATAAAAGTAAAGATCTGAATTGTTTCTTTCAAACATTTTGCAATTTTTAAAGCGGTGGCCTGACCATTTTGTCATCCCTTTTGTGAATTAAAGAAGTTTACAAAAGAATTACCTTCCGTAAGACATTCTTTCCGTTTTGATACGTAAAGACATCCATTCGTTGGATTTATTTCCAAATAACTTCCAAGTTATTTGAGTGCCAAAGAAAGTTTTACTGTTTAAAGAAATACCGATCCTAAAACTTGTTTCACGAACTTTGTTGGTCATTGAATGAATTTGCAAATGAAATGGATTTTTCCTTCCCAAAAGAAGAAAAAAAAATCGTCTGCAGCATCACATACGACCTTCTGTTTATGCAAATGATTCGAAAAGTGTTCTTTCAAAAGGAGGTTTATTCGCGTTAGAAAAAACAACAAGCAAGCGAGATCTGAAAATTATTCGCTTCTTCTGATATCAACCTTTGAGACGAATTTGAATATTTTCTCTTCACGCTCGTTGCCCTGGAAGATAAAGAAGGAAAATAAATAAAATGTTCTGTTTTCTTGAGTTCATTCGGATCTTTTCCTTTTGTAGAAAATTCGGCATATAGAATTTTTGTGGAAACGTACTTTGCTGATTGTTTGTTTTCACTACAATACATAAGGCGCCATCTGTGAAAGAAATCTCAAATTAACTTTTAATCGACTGCCAAAGAACAATATTTAAAATTTGAACTTTTTGCTAGTGGAGTGCATAAATTTAAATAAGTTATGTAATATTTTTAGGCTGATTAAGTTATAATATTTATTTTTCTGCATCGCAAAAAGAAATTTGCACTTAAGAAATTAAAAATTTTAAGTTTGGCATTAGTTAAAAAATGCTCAAAATATAATATATTTTATTTTAACAAAATTCACTTACAAGAATTTGCAATATATACTTATATATATATAAAAAGGAATCTAAGAAATTAAATTTAAATATTATTTTAAAATAAAATCTGATTTTTAAAAAGACAAGTTTATTTTACTTTTGTTTTAAAAGAAGGTTTGATTTCTTAGATTTTGAAACTAGATCCAAGTTTTTTTTTAATCCTAATCGTTTTGTACCCTCATATTCGCAATCAAGAATCTAAGGTAGACTGGATTAGTCTTATTATTATTAAGATTCTATTAATTTTATCTGATAGTTACAAGAAAACTTCTTTTTTCAATTAACTAGAATGAAATACAAATTCTAAATGATGTTATGTCTTTTCTTTATGTCACAGAATAACCCCTAAACATGGGTGGTTGAGTGGATATACGTGGAAAAATATTTTTTTAAAAATGTTAAAGTTTATATACATGGCATAAAATAGTAACTATATGCAATACAGTAATGAAAAAGTAAGCGTTCGATGGGGAGTATGAATTCAATAATTGTGTTGTAGCTTATGGCACTTTACAAGCCCTTTGACAGTTATCTGTCAGCGATTTAAGACTAGTGAGCGTCTCGTGTTTTCGGTAGCAACTAGAGCCCAGATCGCGAGGAAGACGCGTTACCTCTAAGGCAAGACGTCGGCTCCACAGTTCGGATTAAATTAATATTTCTTAGAGAAGGTTTTAATTAAACTGAGAAAAAAAATATTTTGCTATTTTACTCCATTTTGAAAAAAAAAATTATTCGTTTTTGTTGTTTTATTCCTTAAATTATGTTTATATATCTATATTACTCTATTATTGATGTTAATAATATATGCATATGCATCTGACGGATGGAAATAGGGCGATCACATTTGTTTTTAAGCTTCCAGCGGGAGCGGCAGTCATACCAACATGAAAGGTCGCGAGTATTTCCCACATACGCTGTAGTAAAATGTAAATTTTCGAAAGTGTTACTATTAAAATTATACTGTAAATAGCTTAGAATTAATAACTACAATTAATTTAAACATTTTTTACTTAAAAAGTAGAAACAATATAAACATAAATTGCAATAACGATATAAAATGATCATAGGCTCATTGAATTCATTTAAAAATAATATAAATGGGGGAAAATAGCCAAGGACAGGCGTTCCTAGCGCCATCAGAACTAAAGCTATAAAACGAAATTCATCTCTAGTGTCTCACATACGCGTGCCTCCTGAAGGTTAAAGAACACTATACTATAATAACTGGCACTACAAATAAATGTGTGTAAACAACTTACCATGTTGATAGTTATTATTAAAAATTATCATTTATTATAGCCTTTTAGCATAATCATCAGGAGTACTAACCATTAACCATCTAGTCACATTCATTATTATGTTTAAAGTGGTAAATTGTCTTTTATTGTCTTTGTGTTTATATAGACAAGAACAGATTTCTCTTTCATTGTTTTTATTCAAAATTTGAGGGAAATCTCCACGCTTGATATTAGGACTATATACATAATTTCAAGGCCGTGGTAGCCTGGTTGGTAGAGCGTCAGTCTCATAACCGAAAGGTAACGAGTTCTGCCTTTCTCTCGGCCAAAGACCACCATGTTGACTAATGGCAGTTGGGAAACATTAAATATGTCTTGACTGCGAAGTCCTCCAAGTTCCCATACCTCCGGGGGCTACTAAATCAGGGATGAGTCGGTCTCTGATTTGGATCTAAATTCTGACTTGCGGATGGATGGATGAATGAATTTATGCATGAGTTTGGCAGAAAAAGGTTGTGTCGTGTATGTTCAAGCAAAGTCGCATTTTCACCTTACCGGTGCTAGTTAATAACGAAAGGCTCACACTTCTGCCTTAATTCGAAAGAGCAGCGCTCATTCGGGCTTGGTATGACTAAGTGGTATAAGACCCATCCCAACCCACTAAATTTCACCTCATCATTTGTGGTGACGGCTGGCGAATGTATAAATATGTCGTAATCCCAAAGTCCTCCCAGTTGAGAGTAATACCACTATTGGTACTGGATCAGAGGTGATCGTTCTCTAGTTCAGGTCTAAGTTACGATCTGTGAATGAATGAATGAAAGAAGTCCCATAAAAAGAGTTGTGAAGCGAGAGTAACTAACTCGTACTTTTGGTCCTAGATGGCACTATTGAAAAAACAAAAGAAGCAAAAATTTCGGCATAAAATCGCTGCCTCTTTAGTTAGAGGGCTTATCAACGGCAACTACCATTAGGAACAACAATATTTCATTTCTTTATGTGTTTCTGTGATATCATTTTCATAGTAAACATAGACTTAAATTTTCACCCTTTCATGGGCCTTGGGAAGATTACTTCCCATTTACAGGATCTTACAAAATACACATATGGGTAATACAAACAGGCAAAAAAAAAGGTCCTGCTACGTGTGTACACAATGTGATGCATTCTTATGCATTGCAACATGCTTCTCATCTCTTCATGCCGAATAATCGTTTCTTTTTACTGTAAATGGTTCTTTTGGAAATTATAATTCCAACCCTGAAAGTAAAGCATAAAATTACATAAAACATAAAATTCAGTAAAATAAAATATATTTCCTTAAATGTTATTGTTTGATTGTTGATAAAACATATTAAGGAGAAGAAATTCAACACAGAAATAAATGACCCATGAAAGGGTTAAAAAACAGACTTTTTGGATCCAGAAGGGCTTAAAAGATTCAGATTCATCATAGCCTCGAGGTCTGTTACATTATGTCTCTTTGTATAGTTCATACAACAATAAATAATGAGCTGTTTAATGAGTAATAATGAGTTAATGGGTTTAAAAATTAATATAATAAAGAGTTAAAATTGTGAGTTAAAGTATCAAATCTTGAAGTTGTTTGGTGCGTAATCGGAGCTTCATGGCCAGGCAATTTTGTGTTCGTGTCTTAACTTCATAATCTAATTCGATGTATTCAGGAGGGATTCAGCTTAAATATGTGATATATGGAAAAAAAACTTGAAAGCAGCGTAAAGGAAATTTTAATAAAAAAGGGTACCAGAAAAAAAAATAACAGATACGTCCATTTTCTGAGTCTCCAATGAAAATATTTAATCAATAAATTGGCCTGTCTTCAAAAATCTAGAACAGACCTTCTGTTTTTCATGAATATTTATATAAGAGTTGTAAAAGGATCCAAATATTTTTATGTAATATGAGGCATATATAATTAATCTTTTTATGCTGAAAATAAAATCAATGCATTTGAAAGAATTATTTCAAAGAATCCTTTCTTTACTACTTTTCAGAAACCAATCTTTATTCACAAATCGATTCTTTAGACTCAGACTTCAATTTTCCCACCCACCCCCGAAAAAAAAACTTAAGGTTTGATCGTTGAAGACTTCATTGATGGTTTAACAATGGAAACCGTTTGCTTCAAAAATAGAAGAATAGAAAATATTGAGCTCATCAATTCGTCATTCTGTCCCAACTAGTTTCTTGCAATAAACAAAAACAAAATAGATCAATTTCAGAAATTGTTTAAAACATCCAGATGAACCTCCCAATTTTTCACAACTGTATTACTTTTCCAACTCTTTCTATTAATTCACACTCTTCCAATATATATTTATTTATATATCTTATTATTAAATAGCTATCAAAAATTATTAAATATCAAAAAATGATTGATTTTCGCAAGAACTGAACTCGCCTTATTCACCTTCACGTGAAAAATACTAAAATCCTTGCATTTTACCGATTGAGCTACTGCCTGTTGATTTCGATTTTCATTACAAACTACTAAGACTTTATTTAAAATATTGAAATTAATTAAATTCAATGAATTAATTAATATTTGAAAAAAATACTGCATTAAGTGTCATTCACTCCAAGTTTTAAAAAATGTATTGAACATGAGTGGATGAATAAAAAGTATTTTATAGATTGAAAATTTGAACAAGATATAAAAATAAATATTTATAGGGAAAGTATTAACTAATTGTAAGAACTGAATAAAGACCTACGGATGTTTCAAAAATACGACTTCGAATTAAATTAGACTTGCTGCGAATTTGAAAAGCCATTTATTAACGCATTAAAGACGGGGTATCTTGACGAAAGTATGCTAGATAACACGGATCAAATCGTTGTACTATGACTCTCACTTTTAATGAGTTAATAAAAAATATTTGAATTTACTAATCTTGGATCTCACAACTGAAATCTACCACCAAATCACAATGGCATTTGTTCTTCTATGGAGCTTTAACTATTTCTTTCCAATCAGAGATTTAACTACTATCCAAAGCATATAGTTAAAAAGATTTAACCTTTCAATGCATTGTGCAGCCATTTGGCTATGTTTTGATTTCCATTTATAAATCTCACATGACGGCTCCAAAGGCTAACAATAAAGGTTTGGAAATCTTTATTAGTGCTTTTTGATAAAAATTTATATAAAAGACCATTAGTTTATAATAGTGAAGCAAGAGTCAAATTTAAACTGAAAACATAGGGGGGGGGAATATCAGGACGGCGATGGTATAAATATGCCTACTATTAGAAATAGTATCAAAATACTTTTTTTGCTTCGTAAAAAATGCTGTAAAAAAGGTGGTTTTATTCTTTTTGCTATAATTGTTATAATGCAATTTTTGTCACTGGGATAATTTTTAATTTATAATGTAACCATTTGACTTATTTTTATCTTTTTATAATTTCCCAATTGAAAATACAATAAAAAAATTAATACTTTTCTTGAATTATATGCATTTCTTGGAAATATTTTTTTTTAAAGTCACACACTGTAAAATTATCTTCACGTTTTTGCAATAATCAAATAAAATAATCCTTTATAAGTCAATTTAAACATCTTTATTTACATAATAAATTTGGTATAACTTTTTACAAAGTTAGAATAAGGATAGTTTTTTCTTATGTATTGCATTTTTGAATATTTTTTTTAATTTTATTACATGAGATTCTTTTCGAAACAATATAAGATGTAATTAGGAACACCTTGCTTTCTAAATCATGATCAAATGGAGTGGATTCTTTCTGAGTTGGATATTTAACTCTCTATGCTTAATTAAATATGTTTTAGGTCCACATATAGGATGAACGCTTTTCAAAACCTATTCCAGTTTTGAAGCCAGGCTTTAGCCCTCTACTACCACATCCCGTTACAAATCAATTCATGACGGTTTGAATTACATTATTTTTTTTTTAAATATTAATAAAAATATCATGAAATTACTCTTCTCGATTTAAAATTCATTACATTCCTTCATCATTCAGTTTACAGAAAAGAAATTGATGCATCTTTACAATAAAGATGCTTGAAATCATAAAGTTGTATGTGAGTTGGACATATACATTTATGAAGTTAGTGTTAAATATGTCATTTCAAAAGTATATACTCTTCATAATTATCTTCAATAATAATTAATTCCATAATATTAATGTCTTTATTAATATTAATTGGATTAATAATGTATTAACACTCATATTATAGAAACACCCTTAATAATGTATTAAATCTCCTTTGAAAGCATTTAAATCGTTGAGTATTGTTACGAAAATCCAGACAGTGAGGAAATGGTGAGAAATCCATTATGTTCAATAACGGGTTAACGATACTTTATTCTACAAAAGGATCAGAAAAGCTTGCAAATCAACAATCAATCGCTTGTGATCAACATGTGCCCTAGGAGCAAATAACTAGTTAAATAACAGCACACGACAAGGCCACTCAGATTATAGAGAGCTCAAGCCTCTCTTACTTATATAGTCTTCGGTACAAGATGCTGAATTCTCAAAAAATATTCAGGGTCTTGGCTCCTAATAGAGATGTTTTAGAATTCCAGTGTAATCTGGAATCTTGATTTGTGTCACTAAATAAGCAAATGGTTGCAAAGACCAATGTTATTTGTCTGGTATCCTTTAAAATAGCTTCAAAACTTCATTTTCTTTTTGTTACGAATCAGTAATGTAACGAAAGGAAGCATTTTAACCGATTCATAATAAACAAACTAATGCATGTTAGATGCATATTTACGTTTGTCTTATGACTGATATGTCCTTTTTATAGCATATTTTATAATTCGCATTGATTACCGATAACATCGATTGGGTCCAATTTTGAAAAGTTTCTAAAATATTTCATTTGGAAACATTCAGACTGCTGAGTACGTTCGAGATATGTAATATCCCTTCTTGCAAAATCAAACATATCAAAAAAAATTCTAATTAAGCAAATTATCGTCTTAGTTCCGTAAACTATAGAAAATTTACATTCTTGTCTTACAATTCGTAATTATTGAGCCAGATATAATGATTCTGAATCAAAATCCTTTTTTAATGCACCAAATCACAATACGCACTCTTTCGCGAATTCCATTTAAATTCCGGCATATAAAACCATGGTTCAGCAAATTCACTCATAATTACTGAAATATTCTCTAGTAAGGAAATCTGATACGACTTAATGCATTCTCCGTTTTCATTTGGAATTCAAATCCTTCTTCTTCTGACTGCTTGTAAAAGCAGTAGAAGAAGAAGAAAAAAAAATGCCATACATCATTCCATAATTCCTTTCCAGAGAAGGAAAATCCTTTCTTCTATTTTCTGTCTTGAAATCAATTAAATCCGAGCTCCCAGAAATTCGTCCGAACTATTAAGGATAATTGAAACATAAAATGTCTGGCAAGGATCCAAAGGACAGGAATGGTTTTAAGAATTTTTTGCGTGTTTTAGTTGATGAGGCGAAATGAAAAATGTTTTGCGTTAACATGATTTGTCTGCTGATTGATAAAGGTTGGATAACAGTTGTTGATTGTTTTCGATGAAGGAGTCCTTCCCTGATGAAAGCAAAATGTCTATATTTATAAAAAGAAAACGTAATTGAAAAAGAGCATATTTCATAAACGGATTTAAGGCAAAGCATAAAATAGGTTTATCATAAAAATAAATTTTTATTAAACCATCCAATACTTCTATCATTATTTTATGTCTGTCAGCTTCAATAATATTATAGTAGAATACAAGTAGAATATACGCTCTAAACAACTTCACTCGTTATGTTTTTATTTACGAAATATAGGCTTTTATCAAAATTCTAATTATTTTACAAACACATACAATTTTTGAAGCAGTGTTCTGACCAAAGACAAAGATGCTCTGAAATTTTCACTTCTTTTCTTTCCATCCCGGGAGGTATGATTTATGTATAAGCTGTTGCGACGAGCATACACCAACACAGAACGACACAAAACGAAATGAGGAAATACTGCTAGAGAGGGAAAATATTTTTCCGAATGCTTACATAATGTGAGATTCTAATAGGGATTTCTTTACACCTATTGACCAAATCCAATGGAATCAGTTTCTCTTTTAGAAGAATTTCTTTTAGTCAAAATTTCTCCCTTCACTCGGATTGCCTGAATTATCGTCCTAGACCTTTTTACAAAGCTTATGTTACATTAATTTAGTTGGAAAAGTGGATTAGGATCAGAAAATAAGAGAATGAAGGAGAAGAATAAAGTTAAGTTTTAAGAATAAAGTTAATATGGGCTAAATTAGGCTAAAAAATTAAGAAATTGATTTAATTTAAATTAGATTTTAAAATATAACTATATTATTATAGGAAAGATGAGTGGTTTTTTTATAGGTCTTTTACTCAAATCTACATTTTTATCTGATCTTGATGATAGCTGGCATATTGCTCATCAATACAAAGTTTCACTGTTATGTTTCAATTGTTCAAAAGTCAAAAATTTAACTAAGGACTTTTCACTGAAGTTATTTCGTTTCATAAAATGGCGTCGTGATCATTCACATCCATTCAATAATCGAGGCTGTCGGGATCTGAGATGATAGCCCCATCTATGCTACTAAACAATAATGCGAGAATCGGCTGCTAGATTACGTCAAGGAACACTGAAAAAAAATTATGCTGGATTTATGCAGAGATATTTAATAGCAACAAAAAATTATCTTCTATACAATGAAATTTAGCATCACTAGATAAATATTTTCATTGCCGTCACAGTAAAACTCAATAAAAATTAAAATCTTCACTGCCTAAAAAGTGAAATTTAATAATCAGAAATGTGTATTCGTTATCCATGCAGGAACTTCTGTAAGAAAAATGTCCAGTTTAAGTAATCTAATGCAGTACACCTATCCCCCGATTTACTCGGCACTCGGTTTACACAATTTCACTTTTACACGGTTTTTAAATTTGCACCGACCCGGAATTCATCTAGCATCGAACTTGAATCGCATCAACCACTATCGAGTGATGAAAGTGATATCATACCAATCAGGAATAAAAGATTGAGAGTCTACGAAAGTGATAACAGTAACTAAATTTCTGATTAAATTTTTTAATTTATATTTCTCGTTTCTATATGTAAAATGAATTACATAAATATACCTTATATTTTTGTTATTTTATAAATAGACAGTTATGACAGTTATTTTTATGTTTTTAAGATATATTTAGTTTTATTTTACGTTGAAATAAATGACTGAATTATGCACATTTTAGTTTGTTTTCGATTTACACGGTTTATGTATAAGAATCAACGATTTCGATTTACACGGTTTTCTAAGGAACCTATCTTCAGTGTAAATCGGGGGATAGGTGTATATTGTACATTGTATTGATTTTCCTGCTTATAATTGACACAAATGTATGATACGAATGATATTTGTTGACGCCCTTTTTCTAGTATTCTTGTGTTCCAAGGGAGGTATTATTTTTAAGGATACTCTATTATATTGGTTATTAAATGTAATGATTACTTTAGTTGAACTCAAAGTGATGATTACATTTAATTATCAATCAGTGATCACTATACTAAAATTCATAATTAATGAAATGCATCCTTTTTTTTTGGTATTTCATTGCATGGAATACTCAAATTAGGCTTACTTTATAAATACACTAGAAATACCCGCATGACATTCCCGTGGCATAGCACCCTAAAATAAAAAAATAACTTTAAACTTAAATTTATTCCCTACTTGATATAACATGGAAATGTTATGCAACATCAAACAAACATAAAAATGCATTTAGAAATTATCAAAATCGGCTACAAAACAATTTTTATAGCACACATTCAGAAATATTTTGACTGTTAAAAAAATAAAAATATGTTCGTGGACAAATCAATACACTAAAAATATACAGTAGAAAAGCTGTTTTAAAATTTAAAAATATGCAAATAAGTCATTGTACCCACTGTTCCACACTCGTTTGTATAATTTGATATAATAATAATTTTCACTCCCCATGAGATTTTAAAGAGAGACGGTTACTTCCCTCAACAGAAGTGTCCCTTCCCTAAGTTCATTATTTCTCTGATTGTCGCTAACTGAACGGTTCTTCCCTCATTATTTTCCTTATAGCGTTACAAGCGAAGCTTTTTGGTATTTTATAAGTTCCGGCTAAGGTTGGATTGTCTTTTTTAGTGTATAATGAGATTTGAATAGCTGTGTGAAATCAGATGTAAACAAAGAAATGTATCGCATATGCATATCACAGCTCTTGCTATTTGTACAGTTTTCACAGTTCGGAATAATTAAAATCTCAATAATAAAACACCCTTTATTATTTTGATGTGACTTTAATGTGCTAAAATCTTTCCCAATAAATGTTCTACAAAATGGTATAAATATTTCCAATACCCGTTAACGTTTTCTTTAGTTTTTGCAGTTCCAATAGACAGATGCTTTCAGAAGACTTCATTTTATATCATGTGTAGGTATATATATGTAATAATTTCTTCATCAGAATGCGAACCGCTTTCAGAGAAAAGTTTTGTATCATACTGAATGAATTTATTTTCTTTGTTATTCATTTTATTATTATAGTAAACTAAAATATTAGCATTAGATAGCCAACCATTAAAATAATTTTACATTTTCTGTAATTAAATTACATTTTTTTTTTTTTGCAAATACATTTATTTTTATTATTGGTGTATATTTCGAAGATGTGAAACATTGAAACTGTCAGAAAAATATTGTCAAGCTGTTTATGACTCCGTAATGTTGTGAACAGAGAATTTAAATTTGAAATAGAGCCTGTGCTTAATTTTTTTTAAATGCCATTTTCTGATATTGAGGACAACGTGATTGCCTTAAATGAATTATACCATGCGAAAAACGAATTGAACACTATGAAGACGCTTAGAATTTCTGAGCTATTATTGTTCAGAAATTATGCATGTAACGAAACATTCCAGCACATGAAGAGACTATTTAAATCCAAAACATGGACGAAATAAAGTGTATAAAGAATTTTATCGAAATAAGGATTCATTAACAAGATTGATAACAATTGCTAAGTTACAGAAAAGTGTCAAAAAATCATGCTTGAGAAACTAATTTATGCCCTTCTGTAGGCGTGCATTGTTGAATATATATCCATTAACACGTTTACTGCCACTACCCTCGCCTGATATCAGAGCCATCTATCTAATTAGATGCTTTGCTATCTTTTAACTGTAGTAGAGAAGGCGTCATCTAATAACATAGACGGTTTGGTCCTAGAAAAGAATGCAATCTACGAGTTGTCTTGTAGTTGGCAGTCAATGTGTTAATAAACATAAAAAGGGTCCCTTTCAAATTTATAAATATTTATTATTCCAGTGTCTCATTTTACAATAAGAAAATTCCCTTAACTTTACCAAACTAATAATCAAACAAACTCCAGGCTGGAATTCAAAAGAATAAACATGTTGTTGACAATCATCTGTGCTTCTTAGTTTTATGTGACACTGTACTTCATCTCATTTTTACGTATCACTGTAGAGAAACCTATTGTACACATTAAGAATAATTAAATCTTTCTCAATTCATTCTTCTCCTTCGATATCCCATTGTTTTCATTTCGAAAATTTATAGTCTTTTGAAATACCTATTCAGAATTCTCATCGTTGCAAAAGAGCAGATGATTATTTCTCACTCAAAAATTCACAAACATTTCAATAACTCTTTTCTTCAAAACTAGACATCACTTGGTCAATATTAAAACCAGAAATCACGACAATCAACACTTGGTATATGATGCTTAAAGAATCGCGTCAATTATTCATCTCTATGTCAGTGTATCATCACTACTTATACAAATATAAAAATTTGCATTATTTATTCAATTTATCTATTTATAATGTAGTATTTTAATTACTAATCAGCCAGAAAAATCATTTGAGAAGGAAATGAAATAATTTTTTCATAAAATCTTATTTGAAGTTTTCCTATAAAATTGTTGATATTGAAGTGGGAACAATTAATTATAAGGATTTAATATGCACTGCTTTAACCACATAAATAAAACTGTACTTCAACATAAGAATTATTCAAGGATAAGTGGAATATTATTATCATCAACATCAGAATATGGCCAAGGATAAGTGGAAATTTCTGAAATGGAGAAAGGTAAAATTCATGCGTCATTAAAAAATACATAACAAGTCAAATAACATTTAATATTTGAATGTTTAGATACCAATTTAAAGAATTGTATTCTTGTGTTCGATATATAAAATATCTCTGCAATCGGACTGCTATCGCCATCTAGTATTATTAGTTATCATTTTTGTTAAAAGGATTCAAATATAGCTGGTGTCGCCATCTGTTAAACATTTTGGGAGTCATTTCCCTTTTAGTTCCAATAATTTGGATCGTAAGTAAAAATATCATTCGTTATAATTAGACAATAACTGTAGTTTTAGGTTGATGTTGTAATTTCAACAGCTCTCAATACTCGAATGCTTTTATAATATTTTGACATAGGAACGACAGTATATATTGCACTTTTAAAATGATGACTCATTTTATATCCTATCCATCACTGTTATTGCAATAGACAATTCTTTGGTTTTGTTTCCATATGATTAAATCTGAATCTATAAATCTTCTTTTGGCATTTTTGAACAATATTTGAGTCAAGCAGCTTTAAAGATTTTTTTTTTAAATCCTTCTACAGCTCACATGCTAAAATTACAATTTTTAAATATATAACCTTCATTTAATTTTAATAAAAATACTTGAAGGAAGAATAAGTGAAGATTGTTGGTTTTTCTAATACATTTCTATTAATAAGATAATGGGTTTTCTGAATAACGAACAGCCTTATTAACAGTAAAAGTAAAGAAACTTTCTATTATTATATAACATTGTATCTTAATGTTTACAAGTCTGTCTATAAGCTTTTTGAATTCTACGATAGAATGTGAAAAATATTCAATAAGATGATGATATGGTAATGACATTGTACTTGATGACATGCTTCCAATTATTAGTTGAAACAAAATAGAGAATGTCTTTATTTTCTTGCTGCAGTTGTGAAAATATGTATAAATAAAATATTCAATAAATGTCATAGTAATCTTTAAAAAAATGTTGTAGTTGTTAATTTAACATATTTTAAATGCAGAACTTTCCTATTTAATACTAAAAATACATTAAATAAATTCTCTGACTAATTTATAGTTCATCAAACCAAAGTTAACTTCAAAATGACTTATTATAAGTGTTGCAAAATATTCACCATTTAGCATTGTAATTAGAACTGAATCGGTTATTAGCAATTAGTTAAAAAATTTTCATTTATTATATTATTACCATGCAATAAAACATAATGTCCCAGTGTTCAGTTCTTTTTGAATGATGAATTTTCTTGATAACATTAAATATATTTGAAATATAACAATTTGCCTTTTTATTATCTTTACGTATGTAGACTCAGACCTACTCTCAACTAAATCACAATGATAGTGTAAACTTGGTTACAGTTTCATGGCATGTCTCAGCTTATTAACTCTCTAAATTATTTAACTAGAAGGTGACTTTTGTTACGCTCCTTCGCCTGAGTTACGCCAGAGCTCAAGAGATTCTTTATTGATTGCTGTACCTATCATTTTACTTTTTAGTTGGTACATTGTGGCATTTCTGTATTCAAATATGTTTAGATTTTAAAAAATTTAGCAATCAAAAATGATTGAAAAAACAATAAATAGAATATTTATGAGATTTCATTTATGATTATCCAAACTTAATAAAATTTAATAATATAAAATAAAGCATAATAAATAAACGAGATCAGTTTTTGAGAGCTCTGTTTTTAATCAAACTTGAACTCGAAATTCAACTCTTAAGACATTAGAACACTTTTTTTTAAATATATTTTTCAACAAAGTGAGTGCTTTTTCAACTTGAGGATATTCTTCACCTTTACTCTGTTTTTTTTCATTTAACAATTATTAAAAATAAAAAGAAATCAACAAATTTATTTTTATCTTATTTAAGATTAATAATCCTTAATTAAAAAATTAAATAAATCTCAAGGAAATATTTTGTTTATCTATTACAAATATTATACTTACTATGTGCTGCCATCTTTCGGTTTGTGCATTTTGTTTCTAATTTAATCAAATTGATTGAAGGAAATATCCAATTCAGAAAAATAAGTATATTATATTTTTTTTCCGGTAATGCATGCTAATGATATCTAATTTTTTAATAATCAATTTTGGTATATGTTCCGCTTAAAAAATTTGGTTATTCTAAAATATTACTGTTATTTTACCCAAATTTTTTAAAGATACCTATATTTAAAACAATCCATACACTAATAAATAAATATTTCAATTTTAACATTATAAAACACATTTTTACCTTGAGTAAATTTATAATATCGAATAATTATAAGAGTAATATGGGCTATTAAAAATAAATGCACTTTTTTTAATTTCTTTTTTCTATAATATCATTTAAATTATGAAATATTTACACTATTCAAATGTCATATATTTCTGTTATGCTTATATAATATTCACAATATAAAAATTACTTCTCAATATTCATTATATATTTGGTAAAACTAGAAGTTAATATTTCTTTCCCTAGATGGCAGCACCATTTACTTTTCTCACTTGATTTCTGTTTGGTTGGTGTCGCTGGAGTATCAGTTTCTCATGTTTGAGACAAACAGGCAAACTTCTTAAAAATCCCTAAGATTAAGCTCTATTTTTATTTGTCATTCGTCTTTACGGATTTTTAATCATCGAGCTTATAGAAAAATAAACAAACCGACAAAAAATATACATAATTCTAAAAGTTTGTCTATCAAAATCAAGAAATTCTGACAACAAAGACTCATCAAAAACTGTATGTCGTATCTAAGTTCAAAATTTATTTTTTTTTCCGTAAACGAGAAAATAAAAAAGAGCTACAAATTTTGGAATCAATGAACTAAGGAGAAATGGTTCTCTATAAAATAGACAGTGATGTATAATCTGATTCTTTTCTTTCAAATAAAGTTTATAAAAGGAATCAAATCAAAGCCTTATAAAATTTGTTAGATTTTATTGATATTTTATTCAAGGAATATCTTAAATTTTTAATGATTTTACGTGATAGTCTATTATAATATAGTCTATTTGTATCGTTAAGTATTAAATCTATATAATTTAGATGCAAGTTTCTTCCAAATAACATTTTTTTAGCTCTTGTTTTTATTTAATATAGCGTTGCTTGAATTTGGTATTATTTTCCACCGCTGTAAATAATGTGCTTTCTGTATGTAATCTCTCTCTCCCAATTCTAATATCTAAATTGAGAATATTATTGTATCTTGTTTGGAAATTTCGAAATCTAAAGTTGTTATTCCTTTGATTAATAAAATAAAATTTTAGTATTAGAACCATGTGAAGGGTTTTAAGAACATATCTCATAATGTAATGATGATGTCAACAGATGAGGGAAATTTATGAGCAGCATACAATGTAAAAATTTCTAATGTCGGATGTATAATTTTGCTGATTCCATGTAAAAGGCCTAAATAGCGCTGCTGACCAGCAAATAAATGGGGAAAGTGCATCTGAAAGACTCGACAACAAACGTTAATTATTAGTGTGTGGCTTCTGATAAATATTTTTAAAAATATATTTTTTGGCTTAGAAAACTTGTCAAGTTTTATACCAAATCCCTTATTTGATATTAAAAAAATCGACGCAAAACAACTGCTTGGATTTACAACAGAAAGATTATAGATTACATCACATTATTCCATTTTAGAGAAAACTTCGACAGAAACACATACATTATTTTTAAATATTAATCGCAAATTATCACTAAAGATTCAGAAAATGTAGCAAACTTAACGATCTCCAATATCATGTAAGGCCATTTGTGACCATTCGGAGTGTTTCTCTTTAAATGACACCTTAATTTTTTTTTTCCTTCTTTAATATTTTTGGAAATTTAATTCTCTTTCCTGATTATTTATTTCAATTTTATTATATTTTTAACTCCTTTATACAATATCTACAAGGTATCTCAAAAACATTGACCGTGGATAAAAATAAAAATATATATAAATATAAAATATAAATAAATGTAAAAAAATCGTAGAAATATATTTTTTACATTTATTATATAAATAAATATAAAAAATTTGTAGAAATAATAACTTAAATGAAAGGTTATATAATTTTTTTATGAGTTTATTGACTGTGCTATTTTTAGGTTATATTCTGTTATTAATGACGTAAAATTTTAAAGTATTTTTCAAGAAGCATAAATTTTAAAATTAGTATGTAAAACAAAAAATAGGAAACATATTTGATTTCCTTATGATGCGTTCTGGCGAAGCTTTATCTGCACTGAAGCTGTAAACATCCACATTTTAATTTGTAATTCACCTTTTACCAACTTCGTTTTAAAATGTCTTTGAGAATTTTCTTTATAAAATTCTGAAAATTTTTGCATGACCGTATTAGAGGATGGAGCACATTTTGCGCATTTGATTTTTTTTTTTTTTTTTTTTGTATAGAGCTCTAATTACCTTTTTATTTTTTTTTTTTTTTTTTTTTGTAAGAGCGCCGTATAAAAATTTAAATTTTGTATTTTTTTCAGTTTAATCCCCCCGAACATTTTATCCGCTTCATAACATTTTCACCTTTTTTATGCAGATTTGTAATTTACAGTATATGTCTATGAACAATATTTAAGGAATGAAAGCCGTGGTCAAGGTTTTAAAGACACCCTGTATAATAGCCTAGACAGATATTTTACAATTTATACATGAATTAATTTCTATTATTTAATTTGCTCCTGTACATACATTTAATATTAAATAATAAGAAACACTTAATATTAAACATTTTATAGAAAATTTTAGAAGATTACTCCTTTTAATATGAATTTTGATTAATATTAAATTTTTTTTTTTCCTTTTCTTTGTCTTGAAATAAGGATGGAATTTAGATTAATCTTTTAACGTAACCAAATGCTTAACTAACGACCAGAAAACCTAATACTCCATGTAAATAATCAAATCGCCAAAGGCGCTTAATACATTGTTTCTGGCATTGATACAACGAGTGAGCTCACATATTCTACATAAATCTGATAATTATGAAAGGCGTCGCCGCTCAGTTTCTCGCCTTGCTACATATTTTTAAGTAATATATATTTTCCCCATTATGTTTATTTTCATCAGAATGTAATGAATTGTTATGGATTTCACCGCCGGGCTCGCCTGTAGCAGTTTTATGGTGTGAAAACAGAATCAGCAGGCCTCAATAAGAAACAAAGATGACTTTTATTTACGCGAAGGAAAAACAGCAAAAAGACGAAAAACATGTACAGCCGAGACGAGCATACAGCAGCACACCGCAACAGTAGCCCACTAGTAGAAATCCTGTAGTAAAACGTCCACAGCACACAAAGCGGTTACACAAAATTCAGCAGGAGACAGGATCCTGGAAGCTTCGCTTTACGATCTCTCCGGACGGCTGAAACTTCTCACTGTCCCTTGCTTTAGCTGTATCATTGCCACAAGACGTCACTCAACACACTGGATTCGGAGCTGCTTCCACAGTAGACAGCAATTTGGCACACAGCAATTCAGCTCTCGTTCCACACAACACTGGCACTCCGCAGTTGCTTCGCTTACCTCTCGAAGACTCGTTACTTGTCTACGATTCCAACTATGATTCAATTTATCATCTTCTCACAACTTGCAGGGTGTAGAAATTTTATAGTTCCAGGGAGGTAGGCCTATAATCTTCTAGACCAATCTTTCGTATATCTTTTCCTAATGAATGGGTCTGGGGCGTTGGCAACAGGAGCGCTTATAGCTCAAGTACTTTCTACTTTTGGCGTTGGCAACAGCAAGAAATTATTGTTATTATTATTATTTTAGAATAACTGGTTGATGGAACTTTGAGAATGTTATCATTTTCCTATTTAATTGTTCTGCAGTTGAAACTTTGAATTAAGTAAATCACTAATGTGTACGGCATATTATTTTATCAAATATTTAAAGTGCTTTAAGAATTATTAATTAAATATTTATTTTTCTAATGGATGAAGTTGTGTGTTACTCTCCATCGCTAAAGATCTATAAAATTCTAGAAATTTAGAGCATTCTGAATTTTATAGCCAAATTAGTCGCCAAGTTTATTGCCAAGCTCTGAGACTACTGACACAACAACCGATCAACACCCACAGGGCTGAGGGTAATATTATCTTTCTTAAGCTGATACTATTCGTGATGGAAAATAAAATTACAAGTTTGTTACAGTATAAATGTGGTCCATCAAGTTAATAATATACAATACTTGTCATTTAAACTATTGGAATATGTAAAGCTCGTTATTATGAGGCATATTTTATTCCGAAATTGTTTGTTATTTTGTTATCGAAACTTGATTGTATTAGTTAAGTACTTCTCAATTTAGTACTAATATTTTTATAACATATAGACAAATAGCCGAAAAGTATAAAATATGAATAATTCTGCTTTTTCTTCATTCATAACAGAATAATAAGCTAGCATATTTCCTATGAATTGTATATTTCATATGTTTTTGGAAGCACTCTTGGTAAGAAACTACATATATCAAAATTTCAATTTTAAGTAGTAAATGCTCATTTTAAAAGGGTTTTTTGAAATTTTAATGATCTCCAATTAATTCAAAGTTCGAAACTGTTATTCAATAATTTGAAACTATATTATTGCATAAAATCCCTCTTGCATAACTTTAACATTCAATAATTTAGCCTTAAAAAATAGTAGAAATTTTATTGTTTAAAAAATCACCCCGAATTTATATAGAATCTTCAAAATACTTTTAAGAGTCTTGAAATGGGAAAACACTGCGTCTTTCGAATTCTAAATATTATAGGAGCAAACAAAATTTCTAGATAATTTAACACTTAGTCTTTATCGAAGCCCAGGATACTGAGAAGCTGGTAAAATACTATTGAATTCAAAAGTAAACAAAGCACTGACGAAATTACCGTGATCAGTAACTACACTGAATCAGTGATATAAGTAAATCACTGAATCAGTAATCACTTATATTAAGTTAAATTTTTTTCAAATATTTAATGTGCGTTGAGTATCTAATTCGTCTTCTACATAGAGCATTTTCATATTTACAGTGTTTTGATAAATAAAATGTTTTTAAAAAATTAGCATTTTCTGTATATTCCATATCAATTCCCACTTTGCACTAGTATTTTTCATTGTCTCAATAATTTCTTTCATACATATATGCATTCCGATGTCAATAAATACTTTATTTAGAATACGTTATCTTTAATGAATTTAAGAAAAATTTCAATAATAATCTAAAGTTCAAAGAAAAATCGCACGAAAATCATGTTGAAATGCTAAACCAAGCAAAGAGTTTTTAATAAAGATACCTTTAAAGTTTTATGACATTGTTTGACTATCATTCTTACTGTAAATTACATTATTTGAAAATTTTCAAGCACAAAATGATACAATAAGCAAGGCGAAGATAAGAAGTTATTTCTTCTTTTTTTATTTCAATAAATTTATTTTATTATTTTTAAATATAATGAGGAAACAGTGTTTTTTTTCTGTTATCAAATTCTTTTTAGTTTTACTCTTCTACTAAATTTTTTTCTCTTGCCTTTTTTGTATCAATGTTAAAACTATAATCTATTACATCTCTATTTGGCCTATTCAAAAATTTAATTTTAACTTTCATTTTTATTCTCATGCTAATGCATTCGAAATTTAAATAGTAATCATGAATTTTACTATGATAATGCTTTCAGGCTTGACTTTCTTTTCGTATATAGAAAGATGTAAAGTTTGTTAAATTCAGAATGTGGTTGTTAATGCTATCAAATCAAACATGTCCAAAAAAGTTGAATTAAACCAAAATATAATGATATTAAGATATTCTGGACAAGAGATTTTTGAGAATCTTCAAGACTGATGATTAATAAAGCAATTAAATTGCATTTGGCTCAGCTGATTTCAGTAATCTTAGGATATCATTTTGAAGCAATACAATGGCTACTTTGGTGCAGAACTCGCTTGGAGTTTGCATCGCGATTAGATGATAAGGATAAGATCTAACTAGGCGCTTTCTTAATGAATCTTCAACGCCCCATTCATGGGAGGCCATTTGGCTTACGAAGTCAAGTTTACTATGCATTTTGTCCATATACACAATGAATATTTGATCTAAATTCTATAACTCAAAACTCATGCCTTACAGATAAGTCCCCAAGAAACTAAATTACATTTTTTATTGAATTATATTTTTTAAATCTATATTATATAATTTATATAAAGAGAACGTTTTATTTTATTGCAAAGTACAATCAGATTTGCCATCAATTTCAAGCCATTGTCTATTAATTTATTCTTAAAATCATCTCGGTTTGTGATTAAATACGTAGATGATAGCTTTTAATATATTCAATTGAATGATGTGAAAGCTTAATTGTAAAATGTCAGTTTGAGTCCTGGATACTCTCAAATTAGAGATCCAAATTCACTAAATGCTTCATTGAATATGTTATAGATAGACGATTACCAAAAAGTACCAAAATAAAAGTATCTTTCTTGGCTAAAATCAAGACACTTAAAAAGAAGCTTCATTGTTTGTAACTCGTAAAGTAATATGAGTAAATTATGAAATTGATGAATAATGCTCGAAATTTACAAATTCAAAACTGCACATTTAAAAGTTAGTTACTTTTCTCTGTGGATTATAAAATACATCTGAAGATCTTCTTATCAAAAGTGGATTCATTTTACGAAATTTTTCATGGGGTATAAAAAAAAACTTATTTATTTCAAAATAATAATTTATTTGTTTCGTTTCGTTTTGTTAGCAGCAGTTATGTTTAAAAATAACGGTCTATGACTCCAAGGAAAATTGACAGGAAATTTCCAAGATGAAGCAGTCACAGATAAAATCTAATAAATATGTTTTGTTTTGATATAAAAAAAGGATATATGAAGCTTTGGAAAACACCAGAAACTTTAAATAAAAAATTTATTTTCAAAGTTTTATTGAAATAGGAAAGATCGGAGAAATATTATATGAACTTAAATGTAATCATCAAAATCACAGTCCTCATTTAAGCAACTGCATTTTTCAAATTACTCTTTGAACCTATAGCTTTCTGATGAGCCGGGTGTCATTTTCTGGAGCCATTTCGATTCTGGTAATGTTGACCAATGTTCACTAAAATAAGGTGCAAGCAAAGGTCTCGAGTCATCTGCTTTCTCTTTTAATTATCCTCTTTACCAGAATTACTGAGACTGAATAAAATAATATGAGTTCATTTCACACAAAATCTGCTTTTCCATATACTCACCTATATTAAAGCTTTCAGATAAACCGACTAAATGGAGATATTCATTTACCAAATTATCACTCCCACTTTCTTCCGGCCATAATTTGATATTTCCTGGTTTAAAAATCATACATTATTTCTATGTCATTGCTGTTCCATTTCAAGAATAATCCAAAAAAATAAGCAACATATTAATTTTTTCTAGATACTACAAGGAGTGATCCAAAAAAAGCAGCAGATTTTGATAAGTAGAAAATATGGATGGGAATAATGTTAGCCAGAATGGAGATAGATGGCTCTAGTTGTCTTAGACCGGTCACTGCAGTAGATACTGAGACCTGAAATACCGACAATAATGGCAAGCCGTCTAGAGAAGTGTCTCCCACAGAGGTGAGACCCGTGATAGGATTTCTATACGTCAAGAATGTGTCCCTATCTGGCATTCACAGACAAATCGTTTAAATGTGCGGGAACGAAGCAATGAGTAGAAAACAGGTGGTAAATGGTGTTGTTCTTTTAAAGCTGCAGATAGACTTCTGGAAACGTTTTGGTGGTGGTTTAGAGCCACCCCCATATAGCCCCGATTTTGCTCTTAGTGAGCATTTCCTTTCCCTGGCATTGAAGAAACACTTATCTGTAACAAGGTTCATATCGGATGGTGATGTTCAAAAAGGCCCCGAGAACTGGCTCAATAGCCAGGAACCTGATTATGATCCCGACGGGTTAAACAAATTAGTTTAATGGTGTGATGAACGCTTCTACTGTTTTGGTGATTATGCAGAGAAGTGATCCCTACATATCTCTTAACTACCATTTGTATCCTGTGTCTATTGTCAAAAAATCCTTTTTCCTTTACCTTGTAAACTTTCTTTTTGATTACCCCTCTTGCATCTACCACTTTCTTGATATTACAGCTTGTTACTTTCATGACTGGAAAATCACCTATTTCACTAATGGTCTTTATAATTCCATTTTAAGATAATTAAATTACTATTATTAAAAACCTTGTTCTTTTTCTCTAAACAGGACAGCTCCAGATTTCATCATCGTGCACCTTACTACCTTTAAAAACAAAGAAAAATCTCCCGATTCACGAATGCTCCTTATAGTTCCGTTCGTAAGATAATTAGCATAGATGATCATCCCAGGATATCAACTGCACATTGTTACCGAAATGACTGAGTGGCGATAAGCATTCTCCCGCTAATGAATAACGTGTTAATGATGCAAGCCATCATTCCGGTGAGCGCAGTAACCTCTCCCGGTTATGTGTTCTACGGACATGTTACTTACTGGATAATCCAGTACCCCCCGAATCATAATTGCGAGATCTACGACCATTACACTAAGGATTACGAAGGCGAGTCTGGTATGTGAAACTTAAGACCATTGCCTCTCATATACGTCAGAATAATGATATTACCCGAACGTCGAAGGCGAATGCTGCAGAGGATTAAAATGAATCGATAGAGAGAAATAGTTAACCATATATACCTCTCCTGCTTATTTCCGTTAACATGCCTCTAGTCTTGGTTAAAATTGGATACAGAATAAAGAACAATCAATAAAAATATATCTATATAATTATTATTTGGTATGCACCAATAACAGAGTTACACAAGAATAAGCTCATTTAACAATTACAAATGAAAGTGAAGGAATGTTTATTTTTTTTGAGAATGAAAAGACCTGTTGGAAGCAAATATAGAAAAGAGAAGGTAGAAAAAAACAACATTGGTAAAGGGACACAAGCAATATAGCATCCCCCCCATGTTATAACAATGAATTTTGACCAAAATATTAAAGTTGTAAAATAATGAAAAATAAATTAAAATAAATGTAAATGAGCTAAATTAGAAAAATAAATGAAGTAAAAATCGAAAAATCAGTAATTTTCCTAAACTTGATAAGTAGCAAAGAGAATTCAGTTGTAAAAATGGAGCAATAAGTCAGTAGCTCACATATATATGCCATCGGTCTCCGAATTTCGTTTGTTAGTTCTTTTTTACCTGCAATTTGGGATAAATATTCCCATTTTTATAATTTGTCTAAGTATTCCAACAATAAGCAGGATAGTTTGTAGTAGTTTATGCTGTTGATATTTTTACTATATCGGCAGTTACAGGTTTTAAAGTTGAAAGGGAGTAGATATTTTTAATAAAAAAATCATCAATTATAAGTATTTGGGTAACGAATGTATTATTTACGCAACTAGAAATTTAAACTTTTTAAACATACTTCATATGTGAGTTGCCTTCATATTGTGTTTATTTTCTAGTATCCTAAAATCCTTGCAATTCATGATTTTTTTAAAAGTTAACTTTGAAAGCGTTTTCTGGAGTCAGAAAATAAATATTTTTTTTCTACAGAATCTAGGCTTTTTTTAAAGTTCTGTTACCTCGGTACCCATTGCTCCGATGTGGGATCAACCCAATGTACTAAGATAGATCAATCTAGAACTCGTGAGTTTCCTCTATCAAGTTTGTTGTTGTTCATTTGCGTCAATTTCTGCTAAAATTTTAAACCACAGAAACTGTCGATAAATATATGGCAGGGTTTATTTTTCCTACTCTGTTTTATTTTTCTTTTCATTGCTCTTTAATGTAATAAGATCTGTCTTCAAAATCGAACAGTGATTGGCAGACGATAAAAGTGCCCTTCAAGTCAGAACACACACACAGAAATTTACTCTAAGCTGTTCACTTAATTTAGAGCCATCCGTAAAAAATTTCCAAATCAAAGTTCGGCAACAATCTCTGTTCCACTTCATAGTTGTCTTTCCTAATATATCGTGGAAAAATCAGACTTTTATTTAAAGCCATTTAGCTGTTTTAAAGTCATTAATTAAAATTACACCATATTCCCTCACCACTTCATCCCTTGTTCTTGACAGACACATTTGATTATGGCGGAGAATTTTCTTTTTATAAATAAAATCTTCTTGTGATAATTTATTATTTGTATAACTAAACTGTACAACAAATATTTTATATTTTATTAATAGTGGCATTATAATACCAATAATTCTACTTGTATACACCGTTATATGTACTCATCCATTCTAATTCTGATATCTGTTTTGCAGGGGCAAAAATTACAAGCATGTGGATATGAGACATTGAAATGTTTTATGAATTAGCGTGATAAATCATAAAGCAAGCTACACTATAATTTTAAAACCACTTTTAGTAGCATCAATTTGACCTTATTCTTAATATATTGCTAATTATTATTGCTATGGAAAATTCTTTGCAGAATCCAAAATCAATAGTTCTCAGTGTAGTGGTTGAAGATTCAATAGACTCAGCAGCAAACAAAGAAATATATCAGGCAGAATGCTGAGTATAAAGCAAAACAGAGCTTACTGCACACAGCAACACACGAACTTCAAATCTTTGGTAAGTAACCGTAACACCACAAAACACAGACAAAACTAGGTAAGAACGAGTTCAGACAGCTATTCTTATCATTCAAATTTCGATTCTCCATTCTGTACTACCTTTAGTTAAATTTGACTACCAATTCACTACTGACTCGACTATGCGACTGTTTACTCAGCATACGATTCAATATCGTCTTAATACTTGTTATAACAAGTATTATGACCCCAAGACTCGGTACATTATTAATACCAAGACGGGCACATGACTGAATACTCAGCTTATCGCTTGAGGGCCTCTCAAATGACTGCATCTCGGTCTCTATAAAAAATAACTCTCAATGCAAATCACAAAAACTTCTAGAAGTAACATTATAATTCAGCTTTTAATAGTCCTGACTCCAAAATTCCTGTTGATTTTAGAAACTTTCTTTTTCTTCAGTAGTTACCAAATTTTTTGCCAAATAATCGCAAATTTATTGCCTTGCGCAAAGTCATTGATCTGGCATTCTTTCAGTATCCATTAGAGCTGTTTGCAAAACCATCTTTCTTACGATGGAACTGCGCTGTGAAGCAACATTGCAAATTCTTAACAATATATTATCTTTCCTCTGTTCATAAATGTAACAAATTCAGATCTTATTAAGTATACAGTGCTTTTTTTTTTTATCTAGCTTTAATTTTTTCTATTCCTACTTTTTACTTAATTTCACCAAAATTTTGTTTCATTATTCTCTAACATTTTCAACATCATTCAATACATTCTTCGATACATATGAAGGCAATAAAAGCACGCTTTGCTCAATTTTAAAAAAGTTTAGATCAATTTTCACTGTAAAATTAGCTTAGGTTTTACCAACTTTTATTGATCGAATTTATTTTTATAACTTTATTTCAGCATCATTTTACTGTTTTTTTTACAAAAGAGTAATTAGAATATTAAACATATTTTACAGGGTTAAAATTAACGCTCTGTACGATTAAAAAGTATTAATGAACCATTTGAAATTTGAATTCATATCAAATTCTAAATAACTGACAAATTTTATTTTGGAATCGATTTTTATTTCTTTTTATATATAAGAGCAACAAAAAAAGCCTTCGATATATTTCAATGTATCCAAAGAAATCTTGTTCTTTAAATTGTTATTTATCTTATTTAAATAACAAACATTTTATTATAAAGCATGTGTCTGATACTTTTAAAATACCATTTCTGTTTTTCTAAATCTCTACTTCTGCACAATTTTAACCATAATCCCAACACTACCGATTTACTTTATACTTTCAAATTACTACTAAGGCAGTGTATTCCTTATCAAAGATTTCTAGTCCAAACCTTCTTTAACGACAGGGGATTTCTATTTTCCATCTACTTCTATGCCAACCTTTTCTCCCTCTTTGCTTTATTTTGCATCTACTTTTCCAAAATAATCCGATTATTCGGCCACTTACGACAACGTTGTAAACCTCGTCTTCAGAAAAATAAAAAGAAGCACTGATTATTTTACAAAATTGATTATAGCCTCCCTCTTTCGACCGGGGCGGGCAATCTTTTCCATATTAATCGAATTTGATACGAGCCCAGAAGGAACTCACCGAAAAAAAAGGACTGGGCGAATGGAAGGCAAATTAGTAGACACTTTGTTAAGGTTCCATTAGAGCATGTTCGCAAGGCCTAGAAGATGCTCAAAACGCCCGTAATGAAATCAAATCACTCGTAATGGGCGGCCTGTTAGAGGAAATGGGTCGCTGATAGGTTCTAAGTGCCCTGCTAACAGCGCACCCGCCTCCTCGTCACCCTCGCTTTTTTATTGAAGGAGAAAAACGGGTTCGGATATCGCCAAAGGCTAGGAGACAAGGATCGAAAATTGCCAGCGCTGAAAAAATATAAACATAATGGGAGGAGGATATTAGATTTTCAATTTCATTTACTTCAGTTTCGAACAATCGGTATTTAAAAAATTTATTGGCAGAATATCTAACTATTTCAATAGTAAAAATATTCTGTAATCTCATTTTATGAAGAACAAGCTGGTACCTTTGTGTTGCTGCCGCAGAAGGAATAATCTGGGAAACATCGTTTGGAATTCAAAATAGTTATCTTGTTTAATTTAGAATGATAGGAAGAATATTTTTTTTCCAACCGTGAATACATTCATTGGAATTGAAGGATATATAAAGGAGAAGCATAAATAGTATTTCTTTTATTATTTTATTATACAAACAAATATTTATTTTTATGTATTAGATTTGTGTATTCTTTTAGAATTGCAAAGCTCGGTGTTCTTTCAGGATGGTAATGAAAGAAACTATTTATTGTATTTCCTGACTATTTATGGTATCTCATGAATGAATATATTAATGGAAAGAATATTCCATTTAATATTAGTTTAGTATTCTCGAGTTTAATTTTAGAAAATGTGATTCAAATATATTCTTTTAAAATTGATTAAACATAGAAAATATATTTATACCAATAAATCTCTCATATAGATTTAAAGATAATTTTTTGAAAACTAAGATGGAGTGAAATTATTTGTACTATAATATTTCTGAAGTTACTGCAAAAAACACTAAAATTTTATTATATGTTTAGTTGAAATTTCAAACCTATAAACTTGGTTCCCCTAAAACTTTCTTACACACTCTAATAAAACTATTACGTCAGAGAAAGATTTACATTGCATTTACATGTAATAACACAGAAATATTAACGTCCAGCGTGAATTAAGCATCTTTATTTTGTTTCCTTGGCGAGTTATTTGGTGGTTAATCCATTGTTGAAAGATGCGGTAAATAGATCTGAAGTTTTTTTTTTAATACTTTAGATGATTGTATTATACCTATAATCTTCGCATAAGTATATATGTGCTATTACACCTATAACCAAGCAATATGTTGTCGAAGTTTTATGGGAATCGGCGATACGACAGCGCATAAAAGAGACATACAGACAAACATTCATTTTTATTTATATTGCTAATGATTAGGTATGATGATATTTTCGATTTTGGAACAAAGGTGGTATGGATTTGATATTCAATTCCATTAGCCAGCTCAAATGGCTTCTTTCCTATAGGACCATGGTTCAAATTCGGTAGTCCACCCCAAAATGTATCGTAATATATAAGTACCTGTTTCATGATAAAATTATCGAAATTCAAACATTGGAGAAATGGGTGCTGTATCGGAAGTTGCCCTCCTTCTTCTTTCAGTCATTGAGAAGTCAATTTTTAATTGTATATCGGTATTTGGATATAGGACTCAAGATAAATTTATAGTGACTGAAGGTCCTCCAAAACATGAACCTCGCAGTCAAAATGAGGATATAATAAAATATATTGTATCATCAAGCCTTCAGGTGATTCTAGTCTCCATTTGGTCTTGGTTAAGTCCAGATATGCCAGTAGAACATAAAGTAAATATTTCGTGAAATAGAGTCTCGCAACTTCAGGTCTTCAATCTTGAAGCAGGACTATCCCGAGGTCGTAGTATCTACGAAAAAATAAAATCAACAAAACTTAAATGTTTGTTGAGATATTTTTATAGATAGTAAAAACCATCGATTATTAACTTCAGAATGTAGATACTAAAGGGAACGTTTGTATCTATGGAAGTATGAACATCTGATGCACAAATATTTTAAATAATTATCAGGAAACTACTAACCTGATTTGAATAATCTTCTATCTAAAATTATTAAAAAAAATTTCCTCTTAATCGAGTTTGATTGTTTATCTAAAAACACATTCCAAATTATCATCATTTGCTGACACAAATCCAAATAAAACAACTCTAGCTGTAATGTTCTCAAAATAACATGGGGCAAAGTGATATAATCTATATATAATTTTTGAAGGCGATGGATTTTGGATTCTAGAAGCAATGGTTGGCGAAGATCTATAGAAATTTTCTCGGTTGCATGTAGTATGAATTCACGGCAAGAAACTAAATAATTGCCCAAAATGGAGCTACCTAATTGTAAAAGTTTCATAATTGGCGGAAAATAATATACCAAACGAGACAACATGAAAATTGTAACATTCCATAATTCTCTTATACCCGTAGTATTCTTTTCTATTAAGATATACTTTTCTAAGAGATAACGAAGTTAATAGTTAATAACAAAATTAAATTTCATTTCCATAGACTAACTCTTAACATAATCTTAATATAAGTTTCATTACGTTAAAAAGTTTTCTTTCTCTTTGAGAAATTTAATTCCAAAGGATTAAAATCAAATTCTCTGCTCGTATTTGTGTGCGTGATATTAAGCTTTCAAAGAAATTAACCAACATAAGTAACAATGATCGTTTGGAAAAGCTAATGACTTATGCAATATGAAATTATAATACCACGCTCAAATGTATATAATTATTTCCAAAAAAATACAACTTTAAATCAACGTATCAAAAATACTCTTTCCGAATTTTTTAACCGTTACAATTAATGTGTTATTGAAGTAACAAATGTATTATTATAACATTATGAACACTATTTATTACTAGCTATTTTATTGGGGATTACATTTTAAAAAACAAAGTTATTATAAAGCATATGTCTCCGTGAATAATATTAAATTTGCTCAAAATTAAATTCACAATAAAAAGTACTGCTGGTTTCTAGATCTGAAGATTAGCATGCTCTAGGGAAATATTTGCATAAATTGGTAACACACTATAAAATGTTTTTATTTTTGGAAATCTGGGTTACATCTTGACCTTGATTTCGTTCCTCTAGATGCTTTTTTTTCTTTTTTTTCATTTTCTCTTGCCCCTATTTTGGCAAAATCTCTTAATTGAGATTAGAATAATATAATATAGATAATAATATAAAATTAAGCGATAAAGAATTTCGATGGAGAAATTGAAGATAATTGATTTTCAGTATAATGATTTTTTTTTTTAATGAAATTATCATATTCACAGTCTTCCTATCACTGAAAATTCCCACAATTTTCAACCAAGATTTACTGTTTTCTTTTATTTTTGTTTAATTTTATTTTTAATTAATAACGATGTTTTCTGCCTGATCGTATATTGTTTGACAGATATATTTCAAATATGCAATAACTTAATTTTAACGAAATCAGCGATATGTCTTTTATATATATGTAAATTATAAATAAGAAGGAAAAATTATTAATGCCCATCTGTTAACGCTTTATGTTATTAAAAGAATTCAAATTTCATTTGTAGTCTTTCATTTTTGTAATATTCTTTATATTTGTATTTTTTTAAGGACTTTTATTAATTTATCTTGTAGCTGTCTTGTATCTTTTCATAGCTGATTCATTTTATTCGTTTCCTAAAGTATTTTGATTTTGGAATTTCATTCACTTTTGTATTCTCGATGACAATGCCTTATTTTAGTATTCAGAAAGTTAGTTTAATCAAAACTTGATTATAAGCTCATAATTTATAGAACTAAATTTAACAATAACACCACCTGATAGAGAAACTAATGATTTTGTAGAATTTTAACTATCGAAAATTAGTTATGAAAAATAGGAAAAATTTATTGAATGTTCTGTTGCTGAAGACACTAATTAAAATGCGTTTTTAAAAATAACTTAAAATTTTTTAGCATATTCTTCAAAGAAAAATTGAATTATTTAAAAACAAAATTTATAAAATTTGTAAGAAAAAATTGGCCTAGGTAAAATTAATTATTGTATTACAAGATTTTCAAACAGTTATTATTAATTAAGAATATAATAATTTTAACTAAATTTTTAGGTTTTACCCATAACCCATATGATAGTAAATTGTAGAAAAAAGAATTATTTCTAGAAATTTTATTTTTATTATATATTTTTTAGGGGGGAAAAAGTGAGTAATTTTAAAATATTTTGCAGTTTAGGTCACAAATCAAAATGTGTTTCTGAAAAAAAAAATTGATCTACCTTTTTAATGATGATTATTTCTTAGAAAAATCCTTAACCTAAAATTTCTTAAATATATCTGAGAACTTCAGTTTATGCAATAAACTTTGATTGCCTATCTGCTCACGGTGAAATTCAACCTAATAATCAAATTGATATTATCCAATAAAATAATATACCAAACATTTTTGTAATTCATCGAAATATATTTTTCAAGACTACAGAAATTTGGTGCCTTTATGAGAAACTTCGGGACCCTTTTTGCATATATCTCCCCCTGCAGCTACTCTTTTTACAGTAAGTGAGAGTGAATGTTAAAGTAAAACACATGCCCAGGGCAAGAGATCGAAACGACACCCTTTTAAGGGTAAAATTCCATTTTATCGTTTGGTTGAAAAAACCTTAACTACTTTTAAGCCGTTATCAAAGGAAAATTCAATTTGATTTAGTCCGTTGTTATGAAAATAATGGACATCTTGCAAAATCATATTTCGGTGATTTAAACTTTTATCGGATTTTATAAAATCATCTGCATAAGACGATCTATGCAATTACAGTGTTATTCAGATGAATCTCTATCACTTCGTTGAAAGACAAAATTATCCTCATTTTAGTTAAATTTTAGTCCTCATAAAATTACTAGTTTTAAGTAGGGACTCATTTTTAAATCTTTGATTCAACACAGTTGTTTTACTTTCACTAAAAATTTTCCTTAATAAATTTTTTACTATATTTCTCTTCTCCATTACCTCAAAAAATAAAGATTAGTCTTCTTAATTAATTTTATTCTATTAATTTCATTCTATTATTTGTGTAAAAACAATAAACAATACACCTAACAACAAATTTTAAGATGCTATTTTTACAAAAATACTATCATTTTAAATTTGTTGGGTTTCGTATAATTTGCATTCTCTTACTTTATGATTGAGAATTAAATAGAAATACACCAAAGATAAATTAAAAATATTTTTTTTAAAACCTTTTGCCACAATTAGTAGTTTTTATATTTTTTAGCGGATATTAAAATAGATAATACTCAATTGAATAACATTTTGATTTAAAATCATTTGAGCAGAAAATTAGCTTGTTGAACTATGTACTAAACATTATATACTTGAATATATTATTTGTAGCTTAATAAAACAGCGCAGATTATATCTCTATCCAAACATCAATAATTATAAGTCTATTCGTTTTCTCATTAGAAGTCGGTAATTTGTTTACATCTGTTTTGTACAATTCATGTAGCAAGGTACAAATTGACATTACTTATTATCTATCTCATATATTACTCAGAAATTTACTTTGAGAATACTCTGTTTTCCTGAATTTCTTTGGGCTTTCATTTTTTGTGACATATTTTATACCTTCCATAAAAAGAAAATGATTTTGTGAAAAATAATAGCATTCTAATTAATCTATCAATTTTTTAAAAAATTATACTTTCTATCTCCATTAAAAAAATAAGAATTAAACAGCTAATGTAATTACGGCTCGGTCGGCTTTTGATGATTTGATGCTCATTATATAATTGTGAGAAATGCTGTTTCGTTGTTAAAAAAATTAATAAACTCAAAAGTTTAATTTCCATTTTTAGGGAACGTCTTAACAGTGGTAATAACCAGGAAAATTCTATCTCGGGATTTTTAGGAATTCCCATAACCTAACCTAAAAAAAAAACAATATCTGAAACCTAAGAAATGATTTTTGGAATTGCGTCTTTCTATCGATCAGTCAGCGTGATTTTTCATAAGTGGAGGTTAGGCAAGTTAGAGGAAAGGAATTCTAATTTTTCCTCATATTTCTGCAACTAAATCCAATATATTAATTACCTTATATCTTAATAATTACCTTTGTTATTAATTTTATTCATTTTTTTATGTAATCCTTAAACAAGATTCTATTATATTAGGAAATCTATCTATTAAGCTCAAATATCATAATCGCTAATTTTTATCTGTTAATCGGTGTATTTTAATTCAACTCAACCTTCCAGCGGGCGCGGCCGTCATACCAACATGAAAGGTCGTGCGTATTTCCCACATACGCTATTGTAATTTGTAAATTTTCAAAAGTGTAACTATTAAATTTATACTGTAAATAGCTTAGGATTAATAAATACAATTACTTTAAACATTTTTTGTTTAAAAAGCAGCAGAAAAATATAAAAATAGATTGCAATAACAATATAAAATGCCCACAGGTTAACTGAATTGAGTTAAAAATAATATAAATGAAATTGGCGATATTTTGACAGAACAGTTTGCATATAAAATATAAAGTACAAAAATACAGAATTTATGTATAAAAAGGAAAAAGTAATTGAAAGTTAGATATGAAAAGGGAAAAAAAATAGTTTCATTGTTATTTCATTGCAGCTTTGCAATTTGAGAAAATGTGTTTAGTGTGCTCCAAACATGTAAATTTCTGTCAAATCTACCGAACCTCGTGATTCTATTCCGCTTTTCTTTTTGGCAAGGTTTTTTCCTGATGTCGCATTTTCCACTTCTTCAATGCCTAATTCGGCTTTTCTCTTTAGCACCTTTAATTTTAGCTTACTTTTTAGAGATGTGGGTTTTTTTTTTCCAACATTTTCTTTCGTAAGTGCATTTTTCCTGCTATCGCCAGTCTAAAAAAATACGGTCTTATTTGTAAAATCATACAAAATCAGATGTGACAAAAACTTGCATGAGCGATCACGCGTATCTCTAAAATACAAATATCTGATCGGCAGAGACCTATTAACAGCACCAACTAACGACGACAACTGAAAGTAGGTCGAAGGGAGGACGACAAATAGCCAAGGACAGGCGTACCCAATGCCAGCAGGTCTAAAGTTATAAAACGAAATTCATCTCTAGTGTATCTCTCACATACGCGGGCCCGCTGGAAGGTTAAATACTGCCGAAAATAAAATGCACCGGGGCATTTCAATATTGAAAGCAAATATATATTTTGCGTAAAGAATACGATAGTAAAGTTAGTACCGGCAATATGCAGTTACACGAGAGATGACACTTACTTTCGTTTAAATCCATTAGGCACATTCAAATAACTAATGAACAGAAGAGTTGGACGGTAAATAAAATTATAAAACTGAGATATCTAATGCAATTGGAAGTTTAACACATTGATTCTCATGTAACTTTATAATTGATTAGAAAATTACATTAAAATAGCAAAGTATTAGAGTTTAATGAAGATTTTTGTGTGAAGTCAACAATGTCCATCATGGTGCTAGTGGAATAATTTATTATAAATGAAGATATATGTTTCTTTCAAATAATATTCGCAGGTCAAGTAGTAACAATAAGGAGAAAAACAACGTCTGCCGTTTTATATTGTGAAATAAACAGAGTGTATTACAGAGTGAAGATAGTTCAAAGATTAAGGTATTTCGGCTGCGAAACCAGAGGGTTTTAAATGCGGGACCAGATTACATCGAAGAACCGTCGTGTAAGCGGATCTGGTGCATATTAAATCAGAAGAGGCCAAACTTCCTCCCTTTTGGTGAATTGCTGGAATTAAAAGAAGGGTTTTAAGGGTCTAAGCACGACACAAAATTACGAGATCCTTAGTGTTTGTTTCTTTAAAACGGATCTTTAATGTAACTGAACTAAGCTGAGCTCAAAGATCAGTTTAATTTATCATTCATACCCTGCTTCCTCTTCCCCTAGTATGTTACTGAAATGACCAAAAGATACCAATTTGTGACCCCCATGACAATCAGAGTGTTAAAATTACTTTGTTTTGGTACCATGAATATCAAATTAAATAAGACATATTGAACTAATTTTGAAAAATCGGTATCCCCATCGAACAAGCAAGTAGAAGGTATTAGTTTTTTAAAAAAAACGTAAGGAGAAGGAATTTTCTTTTTTTTTACCTGATCATGCCTATTTTTTATCATATTTTGAGCAAAAGAGCAGCTGAGTTTCTATCAAATAAAATGATTCAAATTTGCATTTGGATGCGAATTTATAACAAAATCTGAAAACTCACTAAAAGCAGCTTCTTCATCCGTTTTAGTACCAAACATCGGCTTTGTTATATCCCACACTCTCCGGTACCAAATCTTCATCCCTAAGTGAATTCCAGATCTATATCTTTTCCAAAAAAACACACACACTAAAAAAGGAGCATTAACAATAAGATGATTCCATTCCGAATTTTACGTTATCTGTCTAACGCTATATCCGTAAGCGCTCTCCAAGCTTAAGTGCTTTTCGGTTCATTTTTCTTAATAGCTTCCCCTCAAGAAGAAAAACAAGAAAGACGAAAAAGGGGTGATGGGATAAGGGAGAGGGGGGAAGAGCACGACCCGGTAACGTCCGTAGGAGCATATTACCAGACGATTTTATTTCTTACGTTCGGAGAAAATTGTTCGAAGAAGGCAGGCAGCGGCGAAGTTACTTCTGCTTCTCCAGAAAGCCGTAGTTCTTCGCTTCCCTACCCTTCCAACCTAATCAGTGGCTTTTAGATCCCGTCATTGCCTTCCGTCACTCCCCGTTTGTCGTCTGCCTCGCTGACGTCACTGCCTTTTAGAGGACCCTTCCATTATACCATCCCGGTATTCCAAATTGCCAGTTAAAAATGGTTTACTAGGCCGCTTTAGTTCTCTATGGCACAGCCACTCTAGGCCCTGGTTTTTACGTGCCCCGAGTACAAAAACTTCGTTTTCGTTTGGGTTCTACTCTTATTTATTCCTCCCACCCTACGTCCTTCCCCCTTCCCTCACTCCACATTTCATTCTATCCATCTCCCCCCCCTTCGCCTCCTTCATCGTTGTTATGGTAGAGAAATTCTAATGTTTTTTTTTCTCTCTCTCTCTCATTCATTTTTTTATTATTATTTTTTTACCATTTCTCCCGACCAATAAAATACGCGAATTGCTTTACTGGGGTCCTTCAAGATTTTTTGAAAGGTTATAAAGAAGTGGCATTCTTCCCACTAACGAAACATGTGGAAGGTAAACATTTCGATTTTATTTTCCGAGTTGAGTGGTCCGTCTCCTACTGCCACGCTCTATGAGTATTTTATTTTATTTTTTGCTTCACTTTCATAAGCTCTTCGCGCACAAAAAAATATGTCCTCCGCTTGTTTACGGTGTTTATGAAGCTTACAAGTTCCTAATTTAGTGTTTGGACTTTTGCAAAGGCGTGTTTTTACAATAGGTTGAATAGGGGAAAACGTGTCGGGTTTTTCAACTTGACGTGCGTCTGTTTCTATTGTTGTATTGTTAGAGTTAAGGATCTAAAGTATACAGTGTTTTTTCAGTAAATTCGCGTATTTTCACTTTTTTCCCTGTTTCTAAACCTTAATTTTAAATTCTTTTTGATAGAAGAGATTTTAGAAAATAGATGTTTATTTCCATGTAATTTTTTGAATAGTATATTTCATATGCTTTTTTTCCCGAAAACAATACTCCTTCCTCTAAAATCCTAGCTAGCAAGAAGAGATTGGAAAATATGTTACGATATTTCTTTTTATAGAATTGACAGATAACACTGAAATTATTTTTCTGAAAACTTTTTCTTGTAACAGATTTCGATTTTAATTTCAAGTTTCGAATGGTTTGTTTTTATAATTTATTATTCGCATCAATATACTAAATAAACAAACTATCTAATAAATTTTAGTCATTGAATATTTTATTAATATAAAAATCATAACATTATAATATATTTCACAAATTAAATTCATGTTTAGGTAACTCTTAAGTTCAACTTGATTTATGATTAAAAAATTAATTTTACGAAAAACTGTCCTCTTATCAATAATATAAAATATTACCAATCTTATATTTTCAATGCAAAATAAAAGTGGAAAAATAAAAACGCAAATGCAAACTTTTTAATGCGCTTCATGATGAATTCAAATTGTCATTCATCAAATTTTGACCCTTGATTAGAAGAAAAATTATCATTTAATATAATCCCCTAGCAACAATAATAAAAAAGTTCACTGATTTATGGTAGTCGATATGTAAAAAAAAGGAATAACATTTAAAAAAATTATAAATGTTCTTTAAAAAACAAATTTAAAAAAGTAGCAAAAAATGCTGTTATTCATCACACACATTTACAATCTAGATTTCATAATAATTTTTCAGACACTTTTTCTTCTTTGAAGAAGATATAAAACAAAGTAATAGCAGTTGATTTGTAAAATCGTCTATAAACTATGAAAAATTGTAAAATTGCTCACCAGAATGAAGTGTTGCAGCCACATTATGTTGCATTATACTACAATTCATCAGTAGTTAAAATAAAACAAATTTTCTATGAAAATTGAATTCTAAAAATGTATTCTTATATAATATTTTATCGTAATTTAGTCCATATTAACTTCATTCTAAAAGTATCATCTCATTTCCTGATCCAATTCCATTTCACTATCTAATTAATTCAAAGGAAGCTTTGTAAAATGCTGAATCGGCTAAAAAATCGAAACTGTTCCCCAAGTGTCAATGATAAAAGTTGCTGACCCAAACGAATACTTTTTAAAAAAAGATATGAGTTTCCCCTGCTTTAAGATTGACACGCAGAAATCTCTATGAGAATCTTTATACTATATTAGCACTGTAAACAATATTTTCCCTTTCAAAAATGGTATACGAAACAAGGAAAAAAAATTTTTTTTTCGTCGCATCTGTATGTTTGTCTCCGGAGACAGAATAAAATGAACTTCAAAATGAAAAGACTTCGTCAATGTCTTCGAAATGCAATCTTCTTATCAAATTTTAAACCTTTATATATATATTTAATGATTCAAAAGTTTGGAATTATTTTGCAGTTTGAAGACATTGAAGACTTTTCATCTTTAAATTCGCTTTATGCTTCTACCGGAGAAAGGCAATAGCAGACAAGGCTGAAAAAGGCAGAAATTAATTTTCCCTCGTTTTTATACCACATTTTGAAAGGGAAAATATTGTTTATGGTGCTAATATATAATTAAGATTCTTATAGGGATTTCTAAACATGTGACTTTCAAAGCAGGGAAAACACATGAATCTTTTTATAAAACTATTTGTTTAGATAGCAACTTTTATCAATCACTCTCACAATGAGATTCGCTGTCTAAACATTTTTACAAATCATTTCTTTAATTAGTTAAGTATATAAGTGAAATAGGATCAAGAAATATGATAATATTTATAGAAGAAAGCTACTATGAGCTAAATTAAGATTGAAATTAATGTGGTTTTAAATTAGAGGTTAAAATATTACACACACACACAAATTTTGTATATAATATGAGCATTTACAGAGAAATATCAGTTTTTAATTACCTAAATAATTTGACAAATATATTCCATAAGTGATTGATATGACGAATATACCTAACAATACTTTTATGGTGTAGGCAGAAGTTACTAAGTAGAATGGATGCAAACCAAGACAAAGCAAACCATTCTTGTCAACAAACTAAGACAAAATAGAATAAACCGCTTTGACCAGCAAGTTAAGTCGACTAAAATAGAGAAAACAAAGCATCTCTCATTTACTAATGTCTGTATTACATTTTGTTAATGTTTGTGTGTGTATTTGTAATTGGAAGAATTTGTTAAAAAAATATAAGACAAAATGTAAGATATATATGTTTGTGTGTGTATTTGTAATTAGAAGAATTTGTAAACAGTTTTTAAGCTATCAGTGAAATACATTATATCATGTTTTTATAGCTTTATTTTAATAATCGGTTATATTTCATTAACATATTCAGTGATAATGATCGTTTTCAAATTGAGCTTGTCAAAATAGAAATCGATCTACTTCCTTTCTACAGTTTTAAAGTTTGTAGACTAATGTAATAAAAATTCCCAGGATTAAGAATATTTTTCCTTTTATGATCCGGATTGTGACCGTATATGGTTTGTCTTGTCCAGTTTCATTATTTCGGAAATTTTTGCATTGCTTTCTTTAACATTATCTATTTCTAAACAAATATAGTTACAGAAAGAATTATAAGGAAAAACATTTTAATTAAATTAATGGATGTATGTTCAATACATTTTAAGGAATTTTGTTTAACATCTTTGTACTAACAAAAACGATAGCTTTTTATCCAACGTTTTATTTTAATATACAAATGCTTTTATCAAATTAAATATCATTTACAAGTAAATAATTATCTATATATGTAACTTCGTGCACGTTATATTTATTATATTATTTGTGTGATGCCGAAATCAGGGCATCTGTATATCAGTTTGAAGAGTACAGTATTATTGGAGGCTTCGAACCGATTAGAAAGCCGTCATAGTGAAATATAGAAGTGTGAGGTTACTTTGAAGAAAATAAAGTTAATTATGCTATTGAATGCCTTAAAATATATTGAACAATAAAAAAGGGTTTCAAGTCAAAATGTGATACTTCTCTTTAAAACGGTTGACTAAAAGATACAAACTGAGCTTAAAGTTATCATTTTGGATAAAAATGGTTCAGTATCATAAAGCATCTTAAAAAAGAATCAATTTCTTCATGAAATCGTTTTAATTCATACGTGCTGCTATTTTTATTGCATTTGCTTTTTTTAAAGCCATTTTAAATTTGATTTATTTCCTGGTTTTAATAATGGATGTAATAATTTTTTCTTCACTTCTTGATGTGCTTTAAGATTGAAATATTTTCAACATTCGTATTTGGAAGGGAAATAATTTCAAATTTTAAATAAACTTTTATTTCCTTCTAAAAACGCCAACAGATGACGAGTTTGAAAACCTAATTTCATAAAAGAAATAAAAAGGAATTTTATTAAAGAAAGTTTGCAAATTAATTAATAAAAACAAATAAGACTGAAATTCTATAAATAGGAAGTCGAAAACATATAGTTAAAATAAAAGTAAAAATTAGTTTACAAATATGTAAGAGATTACCTGTGTAGTTAGAAGGCCTTTCATTTGCGTTAAAATTCCGCTTAATACATGACTGGATGGAAATTCGGAAGATCGCTGATTGGAAACTTTACTGCACTTAGAAGTGTAAAAAAAAATAGTGCACAGCTTCTCATCTATAAAGATAAAAGAAAGAGAAGAAAAAGTATTTTTTGAATGTTATAAAAATTAAAAATAAATAAGCTTTAAGTAGATGTCTACGAAATTAATTAATATTAGATTGATGCATAATTATCAGGCGTTTTTAAACAATATCATAAAGGATTCTTGAACACTACTTATTATGAAAAAAAGAAACATAAAAATGCCACATTAAAATGTTTAAAGGATTATTCCGGATCTTAGTTACCATCTACTATAACCCAACAATGGTTGAATGGTTCACATTGAAGTTGTTGACCAGCATTCGAATTGTCAAACTTTCGTCTCCTTCCACAGCTGCCAAAAGTCCCTGGTCTACGAAAACCGATGTTCGACCTCTTCCTGATTTATTTTCCAAGCTAGTGTCGCCAGATTTGAAAAGGTCAAACTATTCCCTGCTTCAACTTTCATCGCGAAATGAATGAGCTGCTTTCCATTCTTTCTCAAAATGGTACAGCATAATATGAAATATTAATATGGTTTATTGACACACATTTTTATAACATAAAAGAATATTTTCATTCATAAATTTATAAAATATTGCAAATTTGTATTAAAATATAGCCCGTCAAAGAAACGCCTGACAATTATACACAATATTTATTTTAACTATGGTATGTGAACAATTAAATAAAAAAAATGAATGAGCACTGAATGATTAAAATTTTGTGTAAAAGTTAAAACATAATATATTTCAATGAAATACTAATGAATAAAGACAGACGAACAAAATATTCCCTTTACTTTCTCTCGTCAAAAAAGAGCATATGTATGTATTCCTAGCTGGGGCCATAATATAAAATCATAATTTCAATATAATATTAATATAACAATATACTGTAATTAATATATCAAAATAAGATCCTTATCCATTCAAATTATCAGAGTATAATCGACTTCTCTGACACTATAGCAGTCTTTTCAATTCCTTCTATTAGTTCACTCTCCCTACCTATATTTATACATCTTTTTCAAATTTTCAAGAGGAAAATACTTTTTATTCATACATCAACTTCAAACACATTTTTTAAAACTTGTAGTGGATGGCACTTTTTAATAAAGTTTTTTCTTTCAAATATTATATCATTTATTAAATTTAATTATTTTTTAAGACTTTAAATACAGTTCTAGCCGGTGTAATGAAAATGAAAATCAACAGGCAGTAGTTCAATCGGTAAAATACAAGTATTTCAGTATTTGTCGTGTGAAGATGAAGAATTCGAGTTCAGTTCTTGCGATGAGTAATTATAGACCCCCCATCAGCGTCACAAATTAGAAACGAAAAAAATAAGTGAATAAATAGTTGAAAACAAAAATAATAGCATATCACCATATATATAAAGGAAAATGAAAAATTTCAAGGAAATTCTCTTTCTATTTTGCCACTTATTTTGATTTTGCCCCAATATTTTGATTTTGTCAAATGTATATACTTATTTATATTAATTCTAATTATTTAATAAAAGTAACTAAAATTTAAAAAATTCTGAATTGACTTTAAAAAATTATTATATTACTTGTTTTAATAAGAGTAAAAACTCAGTAAACATAATATAAATGGAAATAAATATTTTTCGAATTAAATTAGGTGGTTTATATTATTTAATGAAAAGGATTAGTCACTGCTTCCTATATGAAAATGGAAGGCTATCATAAGGTCCCTTGGTCTAACACAAGTAGTTTTAGTAGTCTGTGACTGACTTTTAGTAGTATGTGTCCACTGACGCAGACTGCCAGTGCTCATTTCTTGCTTTTTCAAATTTAATATGATAAGAGGATAATATAATAATACCATAGACTGCTTTATCCTCAATATTTATCTCCTCACCAGGGAGACATCTAACAAAATAAGAATGAGAAACAACCAACTTGGTGAGATGTTTTTGCTTAGTTAAACATTGTTTTTCTTCTAGAAAAGGAGGAGGAAAGCCAAATGGAGTATCCTCCCAGTAAGTATGGTGAAGGGAATTTCTCGTCGTGATGATCTGATTTTCACAGCCCTGTTGAATACAGAAAAGTTTTGGATTCGGTTATCTTCTATTATTCTGGATTGCATACCTCCTATGAGATGAATTGTACCATGGTCGGTGATGATACTTAGGACTCCACCTTAGTTCCCGACTACGTTGTCGGTACGCTCTGATCATTCTATTTATCCGAATGGTGCAGCGGGTCTAGGGGTAGGATGGAACAGCCGTTTGTAGTTACTCTCATTATGTTATGAAGAAATGCTGACAGTGTGAGTATTTAGTTTTATCCAAATCCATATACCATTCTCCATCCATATCCAGTCCATATACCATTCTTGATTAATCGGAGTATAACCTCTTTATCTAGTCCTCTTTATTTAGGTAATACACTGATGGGAAAAAAATCCCAATACCAAGAAAAAATTATTGTACAGTAATCAAATTTTAGGACTACATTTGTCTAGGTAACATATTTGATTGATTAAAGTTTCAAGATCACAAGTAGAGCCATCGGCAAGAAGGGCCATTTCAAATGTGAAATGTTGGTACATTAGTTACCGGTGTAACCGCCAGAATTTTGAATGCAAGCATGCAAACGTGCATGCATTGTGTCGTACAGGTGTCGGATATCAGTTTGTGGGGTGGAGTTCCATGCCTGTTGCACTTGGGCGGTCAATGCAGGGACGGTTAATGCGGGTTGTGGATGACGCTGTAGTTGTCATCCAATGATGTCCCATACGTGCTCGATTGGAGAACGATCTGGTGATCTAGCAAGCCAAGGTAACATGTCGACACTCTGTAGAGCATGTTGGGTTACAACAGCGGTATGAGGGCGAACATTATCCTGTTGGAAAACACCCCCTTGAATGCTGCTCATGAATGGGAGCACAATAGGTTGTATCACTAGACTGACGTACAAATTTTCAGTCAGGGTGCGTGGGATAACCACGAGAGTGCTCCTGCTGTCATACGAAATTGCTCCCCAAACCATAACTCCAGGAAAAGGCCCTGTGTGTCTAGGCCGCAGACAGTCACTAGCAAGCGTTCACCTGGCATCCTTCTAACCAATAAACGGCTATCACTGCGACCAAGGCAGAACCGGATTTCATCTGAAAACACAATATATCTCCACTCCGTCCTCTAATGAGCTCTAGCTTGACACCACTCACTTCGCAAACGGCAGTGATTTGGAGTCAGTGGAATGCACTGTACAGGGCGTCTAGCTCGGAGCTGTCCTTGAAGTAACCCATTTGTAACAGTTCGTTGTGTCACTGTAGTACCAACTGCAGCTCGAATTTCAGCTGAAGACGCAGTACGATTAGCCACAGCTATATTCCGAATAGGATGGTCTTCCCTCTCAGTAGTACCACATGGCCGCCCGGAGCCTGGTCTTCTTGAGGCAGTACCTTCCCTTGACCACTACCGCCAATACTCATGCACAGTGGATACATTCCTGCCAAGTCTTTCAGCAATATTGCGGAAAGAAAACCCACCTTCTCGTAGCCCTACAACACGACCTCGTTCAAACTCAGTGAGCTGTTGATAATGGCTTCTTCGTCTTCTCAGAGGCATCCTTGACTAACATTAACCCACTACGTCAAATCTCAACTGTAAATAACGATCACGAACCTTACAGCGATTATTTAAAGCAAACCTCATTTGCATGTTTATAGTGTCGCTACTAGCGCCACACTTTCGCGCGTACCCCGAAATTTGAATCGACGTCCTCTTTCAGATGTATAAACACGTCTACCAAATTTCGTTTATCTAGCACAGCTCCTTCCTAGTGTTGGGATTTTTTTTCCATCAGTGTATTTGAGATAAAATACGGCGAGGTTGTTTTACTAAAGAACAATCCACTGCAAAGAAAACTTACAGCAGACACTAGAACTTTAGCAAGGAATTATTTGCTTAAATACATGTCTAAGAGTAGATTTTTGAGCAATACTAAATAAAAGCTATGTAAGGAATAGAAACCATGATTTCATTAACGATTTGTATTTCTCTATTATACGTTTAGATCAATTATTCATGAAGAAACAAGCGAACTCGTTAAGGAAGCGCCGTTTGCAAAATGCAGTCGGAAATTTAAATATTTTAATTAATCTCAGAAGTAATATTTTTAATGAATTATGCCTTAAATTTTTATTATATAGTGATTATTTTGTATTATGAATAATTATATAATGAATGATTACAGAAATCATATACCAGTTAAGAAGAAAAAAGCATTTACGCATTACTCATTATCATGATTGAACTTTATCACGAGTTGAGAATAAAATTTCTACATCATTTTCTGTCTTCTTAAAAATTATTACAGTTAAAAAACCATATTAGTCACAGTTTTAGAGCATATATACAATATAATATTTTATTTATATAGAGGTCTTATTTTGAAGCAACCCAAAAGCTATTTTAGGACGGACTTTGCTACTTTAAATCGTACTTAGATAACAGAAATTAGCATTATCAAAGATAATCACTTTGCTTGCTATATGTTTGAAATGCACAAATGGAAATTTATCTGCAAAACCGAGACTTTACAAAAAGCCCCCGTGATCTCTGGCAACAAATTTTTGTATTTCCTGATACATTCAAAACAAAAGAAAATTTAAGAATTCTTTTTCAATTTTCTTATGTATAATTTCTAATTAATGCGAATCCTACGTCTATTCTACTACTACTATAACGTCCTACTCGATAAAAGAAACTCCTGAAATCACGAATTATTTCATTGTCAAAATCTTGTATTACAAAATTTGGCATTTTTCTGTTGAAATTCAGATGCATTTGCTCCAATTATATATCCTTAGATAATTTATATAAACTGTATCACTCAGATTAATAAACTTTTATCATTGTACCATAAACCAAGCAAAGTTTCTGATGAAATAAAGAAAAGGAAATTAATATTTTGGTCGAGAATAAACATCATATTTATATTCATTTAAATGTAACAATTATGTTTACAAATTTATTTGGCAGTGGCTTTTTTAATACATCACCAAAAATAGAACATTTCCTTCACACACATACAAAAAAAGAAAAATGTCCAGGTAATGACCAGTTTTCTTGAAAAGCCATTTCACCCAATCCACAAACCTCCCCGTTCTTTCCCCAAACAATCGCCTTTTCCATCTTTGATCAGATTTTGCCCCCACAAAACTTTGCCTTTTTAATTGCCGGCCAATTATAAACGGTCAAAGGGGCCACGTTGAACAAAGAGAACAGGTATTCTTCCTGCAGATTCGAAACACGGTATTAACATGGCCGCCCCCTTGACCGTTGTCATAGCGACGATGTACCCTAAAAGGCACCCGCTTCCTAATTGGACGCCACTTTAGGGAAAAGCAACTACGATTTGTTGAATTTGTCTCCCTCGACGTAAAGGTAGGACATCGCTTCAAATACCTTTAGTTAGTCGACAAACGATGTTTAAAACGAACGATCGCGACTCTGCAACCCCCGCGAACACCCTCTCCTCCCTTTACAGGATGCTCCGGGATCATTAATTTGCGAGTTTATTCCGACACGAGTGGACTGTAGATAGAGTCCTCTGTTTGGGTAGAAGAGTAGCGCCAGTCATCAAAGATAGTAGGATTTTCCAATTTGTGTGGCGGAAACCAGAAAATGGTAGCATGAGGGGAAGGAGGGGTGATGTTTGATGTATTTCTGGTTGCATGACGCTCCGAATTCACAGTTGTAATTTGGTCTCTCAAATGGACCATACCTTAAAAGCTGGTTACTTCCTCGTATAGATAAAGTATAGAAATTGTCAAAGAATTTAAATTCGAGATTTTGAAGAATCTCCGAGTTTTAGACCACCCTATATTCAAAAAGAAGTTTTTGGAAATTGTCCGTCCGTTTGTCTAAGGCAAAGATACTTTGAGCAAGACGATTGCAATTTGTCATACTATCTTAATACCAAATTTGCAAAGGTTCCATTAATTTTGAGTAAACTCTGCTCAGAAAATCCTTTTTCCCGGCTGCTCGGATATAAGTTAAGGACAATTGCAAACCAAAGAGAGCTAGATAGATAAAATTCGGTATGCATATCTAACATCTATTAAAGACGAATGCCAAATTTTGATCCAAATGTAAGAAATGCAATAGGTTGACTATCTGTTGGTCTGTTCTTTCAGGTACATGTAAACGCGATGATTCAAAAATTCTATGGCAAATATATTAAATTTCATATGAGACTGTGTGACTAAGAATGCAATACTGTGTCTTTTTGTTGTTGTTGTTGTTAAGAAAAACGTATCTAAAATCCAAATTCAATTTTTGAATAACTATTAACGCATGCAAAGGTTTAATCGCCAAATAACGCTCTCCAAGTTATATTAACGCCCCATTATAAAGCAGCACCAGAGCTATTTTAGGACGAACCTTGTAATTTTGAACAGGGGTCCGGGGAGGAGAACAACATCTGAGCTAACCCAACCCTTTCTCCATACCACGCTACGGCAGTGGGATGACGTTTGCACTAACGGATTTAACGTGCAACAGACCCCATTGCATGACGGTTTTTCAGTGGAATCGGATCTTGAACCTGATACCCAAAGGCTAACAAACCGAGAACTTTCCACCAGGCCACCGCTGTCCAACTGGCCCCAAAGATGACAAGATAGATTCAGTAAAAATTCTGAATTCATCCCAAAAATTAATATTTCGTAATTATTGTACGCCAGTGCTCTGTTAGGAGTTCGCTGCTATAACAAATTTATTACAGAGTGTGGAAAGAAGTTTTCGGAAACTATTCCAACAGGCTTTTTTAATGATAAAAAATTAATGGATATACATGGCAAATGTTTACTATCATTTTAGAATAATTAATGTTTTATTGCTTTGTTCGCAAGATTTTTCTCAATATTCTATATTTAAATGTTGAATTGTTCAGTCGTTTTCATCAGTAGTTCTTCTAACACTTAGAATATTCCCAAATTCGTGCGATAGAAATTTCCAATCAATTTATTTTTTACCTCGAGGATTTCATCTTCTAACATCAAAAGTAGCCTGTCAGTGATATCCAGATTACAATTCCATCCAAAAATGCTTTCGATATGTGAACCCAATTCATGTCAACACATGCTCAGAATCAAATGCCATTTTCTTCTTAAGGTGCAGGAGTCTGTTGGGAGTATAATGTAGTTGAGTAACAAAACAATTATTTATTTTAGTTGTTGAATCTCTAAAACTATTTATTTGCATAAAAATTCAAAAATGCGATTAGGCGCTTCCATGAACGAGTTCATTATATTCAGGAATTTGAAAACATCATTAAAGTAAAATCAATAAGCAACCTTAACGTCCATTTAAAATATAGTTAGATGCATAAGTCAGATGCAGTCCCAGAATTCTCTCGTCACCTCCAGGAATGGTATCGGTTACAGCAGATCAACTGACCAAAGATTCCGCATATATGTTTGAACTGAACTTGAAAAGCACATATGAGGGATGCAGATTCATGTGGCGTCATTCTCATCCCAAAATGGTCAAAATTATAAAATTAATCCAAGCAGAGTCCTCGCATTACTTCAAATGGAACGTTAGGCAGTTAGTTAATTTTTTTCGTTATCTAATTAGAGGACACTCTATAATTCTTTTACATTGTTGATTCAAGATAGAATTCATCTTAAGATTATATCCATGTATTTTTGTGAAGAATTATACCATTTATGAATAGGTAGTTGATATATAGTGAGTGGCCAAATTATTATGACCTCCTGAAAATTTTATGCAAAATAAACTATTGAGTTACAGTGTTGCCGCTAGGGGACGAGATAGCAATAAAAAAGTAAATGCAAGGCAAGCGAATCATCAATTGCACTGTGTCAGGTGCGGAGATATGGGCAAAAACGTGACTTAACTGAATTTGAACATGGGATGATTGTAGGTGTTCGAAGTGTCGAAACCAGTATCAGCAAAACGGCTGTTCTTATGAAGTGTACTAGAGCATCAGTTATTAATGTGTACAGAGAGTGGATTAACAAGCAGAAAACCGGGTATAAACATTAGTCTTGCGGTCGTCTCAGGCTACTAAATGCTTGAGATGAAAGGAGACTTACCAGTGCTGTTCACTCCAAAAGATGGCCAACAGTACGTCAAATAGCAAGGTGTCTTAATGAAGGAGAAACTATGAAAGTCTCTGAACGAATTGTGCGGTGCACATTACATTGTATAAACTATGAGAGCCGACGATATGTCCGAAAGCTTCTTCTGCCATCCTTGAACAAAAACAGACGTCTCCAATTTTCAAAGATACTTAAGGATTAAACAGGGGACAAACAAGAGTCATGTGGCCTGATGAATCACGTCTTCAGTTACATTATACAGATGGAAGAGTACTGATATGGCTAAAACACTGCAAAAGTATGAACACAAACAGCATCGCACTAATGTTGTTTTTCTATAGCTGTGTTTAGAGGCATTTTGTGAAGCACTTCAGGAAGCAAAAAATAAAAAGGGTTTAATGTGTGATCTTCCTAAGCTAGAAGAAATCTTGTTACAAATAACATTGAATTAAAAAAAGAAATATTACCCACTCAAGCTTTCACTTCAATAAAATAATTTTACATATAAGGTTGTTGCAATCAAAGCCGCTTTACATTATGCCTTAGACTTAATTGCTGTCCCATGACATAGTAATGCCACTGAAATTTGAACTGTCTGGGTAATCTCAAAAAGCATGCCTTCTTCTGAAATACTTTTAAATTCCCCTTGTAATAAAGGGGCCGCAGTGGCCTTGTGGCAAGGTCTCGGCTTCGGAACAGGAGGCTTTCAGGTTCGAGACCCGATTCCACTGAAGAATTGTCATGTAAGAGAGCCTGTTGCACGTTAAATCTGTCATGCCAAACGTCCTCCCATTGGTATGGTAAGATGTGGTGTGGAGAGAGGAGTGCCAGCTCAAGTGTAGTTCTCGTCATCTGACCGCGGATCAAAATCACGAGATCCATCCCAAAATAGCCCTTGTGTTGCTTTACAATGGAACAATAATAGAACTAAACTCCCCTTGTAATAAAGATAATCGTCATCATATCATATTTGGTTAGACAGCCCAAGGTGGCCAAGAGCCTTCCTCTGAATTATGTTCCACCGTATTCTACTTTTGACACTTATACGTCAGTTCCTATTTTTGGATAGCCAGGAAGTCTGCCTCCACTGACTCCACACATTTCATTTGGGGTCTACTTCTTTTTCTACTTGTTAGAAGTTTATGAAGAAATTAATTTATATGATATCATCATCCATTCTAAATAGATGAGTCACCCAATTCATCCGATTAATTTTTATAAACTTTATAATACCTGGCTCTCTATAGATTTTATATAGCTGAAAGTTATATCTTCTTCTCCAAACATTGTTTATTTCTATCCCGCCAAGAATGGTTGTCAGAATTTTTCTTTTGAAAATGACTATTTTATTTCCTCCAGCTTTGTTCAAAGTCCAAATCTCTTAACCGTAGGTAAGTATAGGTCCAATTAAGGTTTCATATAGTAATTTTTTTTAATTCTTGATATTAACAAGGAATTTTAAAAAACAGAATCGATCTTTTATAAGTTTCAAGAATGAAAGTAAACCCCATGAATGTATAAATATTTGGTGATACAATGAAAATGGCTTGAATTTTATCCCAAAAAGGAAGTCCGTTTTTGATAATCGTACAAAAAAGTATTTTGAAAGATTATTAAAATTCTGAAAACAAAACTGCGCCATAGTTAAATTTGTCCTTAAAAATGCACTATTTTTTCTAAATTTAAAAATAACGTAGAAATTACTTTTGTGCATGTATATTCTTAAGAAGTATTACAGCAGAATGAAGAATAATTTTAATTAATTTGGTAATATAGGCCAAGCTGTCAGTCTTTTTGAGCGCTGACACATAGACGCACATTTATTCTCTTTGACTGTTAGTTCTGACGCAAATAATATAAAAGATATTTTAAATATCACTAAATGCAATGACTATACAAAATTAAAATTTTAAAATATTGAAAAAAATAAATGACCAATTTAGTAACTAGTATTAGAAATAAGATAAGCTCCAAACTGATATGGAATTTGGCTTTAAGTTGTTAAAAGACTGACAACTTCTGCTATAAAGTGAGTATTCATGGTAGTTATAGCTTAATTTAATTTAATTTAATTTAAATTAACATTGTTTAAACCTTATCCCACATTTTCTACCTTTAAGCAACGTAGGCAATTTTTTCTTCTAAAGTATTCTGAAAATAAGATTGAAGTCCTATTGGCAACTAACTTGAAAACTCTCATTCTTTTATCTAACATCTAACATTCTTAAAAACATCGCCTTTACAATGATATTAGAAAACATATATTTAATATGTTAAATAGAAAAATGATGAGCAAGAGTTCGTTCTTGAAATAATAAAAGCTGTAACATGGATCAATCAAGTTTCAAATACACAAATGCGTAGGACGTATTTGAATTAAATTAAAAATTTTACTTAGATACAAAAGATAAAATCTAAAATATGATAGTCAGATTACAATAACTTTGAAAATCGAATGGTGAATTCGAATGCATTTTGCAGCTACAAGAGTTATTGTAGAATTCCTCGGAAATTTGAAAAGCAGTTTCAACAATCTCTGACGTAGCAAACAGCAAGCTTTCAATTCTGACATTGCCAGGCACGCATTACCCAACTCATCACTTCTTTACAAAAAGCAATTTTACAAATGCTACGCCCATGATAGTATTTAATATTTTATAGCGCAATTGATACAATTGTTCGATATTTACTTTTTCTTCATTTTACAGAGCAAATGTTTTCGTGGGCGATGACATTTGTACATCATCAGAACTGATGCACATATATCACAAGGTCCCTTTACAATTAAGCAAAAACAAATTAATAGTTCATCAGAATTGACTAATACATACCACTGCATTTAAAATATTCTAAAACTTGATTTAATTTTTAAGGGTACAGATAGTATCTATTTATTTTGTATTTCCTCTAAAGTAACAATTTGTTATAGTTCATGGTAATGCTTTAATACTTTACTTAATGCTTACTTCTCCATCGCCTTTATCGAAATTGAGAATCGTTGCATCTTAAGCAAATTCTGAATCCAAAGAAATCAAAAGGAGCGATATCAGAAAAATAAGTTAGTTGGATGGGGGTGGAGGATTAGTATTTGATGTTTTGGTAGATGAATAGAGATCTTTTGAACTCGTGCCTTTTGTGGTGGTTGCCTTAAACATGACCTTTGCCATGATAGAAAGTTTCAAATGCTGTAATCACGAAGTTCGCTTATACACTATACGCATCTGAACTAGCAGAAAACATACTTATAAATATTTCATGATATACTTCATTTGTTCTATATAAAACAGCATAATTCATATACTTTGAAGAATACTTAAAAAGTCCAGGAACTTTTAAACTTAGTAAAATGAATTTCATTGGTATTGAAAGGGTTTCCAAAAACTCCCACTTAATTTTAAATCATACTTTTTATAAAGGATATGTAAACTGTTAAAAAAACTTGGAAAATATAAAAATAAAGCAAAAATATTTTTTTTAAATCTCTTTGAATATACAGCTGAGAGGGGTTCTAGGAAGGAAGGAAGGGAGAGAGGGTGTCTCCCTCTCTGGGAGAATCTTCCTCCTCTAATAAGTTTTCTGATTTTTGAAGCGTCAGACCCATAGGGGACAATTAGAGTTCAGAATTGTAAAACCGTTATGACGACCTCCGGCAATCGAACGAAAATTTCTGAATATTATTACGTCTTTTTTTCGGTAGATCCTCTTACATTTAGTTTCTTCCTTCTGGAAAACCTATACGCAGATTCGTTCAAATTTATTATATTCTCTTTTTGTTCTCCTTAATTCAGGTCGATATCTACGAAAAAGAATCCTGAGTGCGGTAGGGGGAAAAATTGAAGTGAACTGAAATAAAAAAATGTTGGATAGCTCAAGGGTTTAACGTAGGGAAAACGATTCTAACAACCCACTATTATCGATTTAATAACTTTTTTTTACCGTCCAAATGCCTTTAACTCTGTGAAATTTTGAAGAGCTCTTTAAAAAGGGAACGAAACAATACCATTCGCCTTAAGTATCGAAGAGACATTTTTTTTTTACCCATCATACTTTTAGAATGCATTGTCCTCTCAATTTGGAAATTTCCGTCTTTAAGAAGTTGTTTTTTGATGAGTAAAAATTTTGACCTTTTCTCTCTGGTGGATGCAGTTAACAGTTAAGTGACGCCGAGAGCAATTTCATTATTTTTTAAATCCTTTCTTTTCTGTTGGGTTTTTTTAATGCTTAATTTTTACCGAATCATTCAAGCTGTCTTCAGAAGCCCTGGGGCGCAGAGTTAAAGATTTTAACCGTAAAAGATTGGTATGGAAAAATTGATTTCAATTTAGATTCGAAGAAAATGAAAGAAATGTGTAAAAAAGAGAATTGCAATATGTGATGAGAAATAAGTGTAAAAAAGTTAATAGAAAATCGAAATATTTTATATTAAATGAAACAAAAAAAGAGTAATATTTCGCGTGAACATGTAATCCCTCTATCAATTAATATCTCTAAAAATTAGTTTTCTGATCATTGTTTCAAAATCAATATGAAGTATTGGTCCATCCATAAGATGTTAGAACAGAAGTTAATATCTTGATAGTTAAGTAACTGTAAGATATTTTTCCGTTGGCTGGCTGGCTGGCTGGCTGGATGGATCATTGCATACATACTATATAAAATCTAGATTTAATTAGTTTCTAAATTTTGTCTTAAATTAGCCCATATTAACTTAATTCTAAAATATTCTCTTATTTTCTGACCCCATTTCAGTTTTTCTATTTAATTAATGGAATAAAAGATCTGGGAAACAGCTTTTGTCAGCGGTTCCCTCACTCTGAGTGAAGGGATAAAATACTGCCCAGCTAAGCATATTCTTTTAAAAGATCCCTATGATTCCCTTACTCGTGATTGACACCAGGGGAAATCTTAATTAAAATCTCGCGGTATATATTAACAGGACAAAATTTTCATGGGCTTTTCCTTTCCTTTTGTGTCATTCTGTGTTGTACTCTTCGCTACTGCTTCTGCATAATTCGTGCCTCCAGGGAATCAGTAAAACGAATTTAATAATTTAAAGTCTGCTTCTCTGTCACCAGCTACCAAATATTATGCTTACATATATGTATAAGAAAACACACATATTCATCAAATTGTGATATCATAGTTATTGATGTATATTTAACACTGAAAATATGATTAAATTTAGGGGGGCAGATCGCAAGAGTTGTTAATTAATCTATTATTTAAAAAGTAAGACTTCGAATGTTCTGAGAAGTATTAGTCATTTTACCCCAATGCTTGGTTATGAAATAATTTCATTCCTTTCATATGTAGAACAATGCTTCAATATCTTTATTGAAACTAAGCGTGATATCTCTCCTAGAAACACACAGATAATCTACAATATAAAATGATATCTTATATCATTTCCAATAACATCCGAAATTGTAAACCACAGTTTAATATGCATTGTATTATGCAGAATGTTGTGCATTTGAGATCAGACAATTATTCTTATTGTAGAGCCTATAGAGTTTTGATAACCTAATAATCAGAATATTCTTCAGTGCCTATATACAGAAATATAAGCCTCAATTTCGAATCTAATGAAAGACAATTAATTTGGCTTTAACAAGACCCAAATGTTTATGTATTTTGGAGGCGGACAAGACTGAAAATAACGAATAGTTTAATTTGTATTTAAAAATATACAAAATAAAACATTTGATAACTTTATATCTTTTTTAACAAAATTAAAAAAAATTAACAGCTTTTAACATCCATGGCCTTTTTTAGTTAGTTATTTAACGTCCCGTTATAAAGCAACCCTAAGATTATTTTGGAATGGACCTGGTAATTTTGAACCACGGTCAGATAAAGAGGACGACATCTGAGCTGGCACCCCCCTCTACAATCCACACCACATCACTAGGGGGGGAGCATTGCTTTGACAGATTTAACGTGAAAGAGATCCCATTACACGACGTTCTTCCGTGGAATCGAGTCTCGAACCTAAAGAAGTTCCAAAGCCGTAACTTTACCACCAGGCCACCGCGGTCCCCATAGCCTTATTTGAATCCCTAAAGTGTAATTAAATTGACATTTTTTTTAAAAACTCTGCAAGATCTGTATGATATTTAATTTTAAAATGTTCTCTGATTGACAATCTTCTTCAAACTTTCAATCTACCCCAGCACTGGATGATAGAAAATATTGGCAATCTGCAGATTTAAAGAGAACCAGCTTCCTGCACATTGTGGAATTGACTATGAAGTCTGAATCATCTTCCCTTCGGTCACGGAGCCGGGATCTGGCACCACCCATCGATGAGGGGACGTACTTCCTACAAAGTGGGCTGTACCGGGCCAGTGATTCCAGAACTTGGTGGCGAATTTAGCTTCTGGGGTGACAAAATAGATATTTCTGAAGACTTCGAGAATTTTAGCAAGCCATCCAACAGAAACAAGATACTCCTGATTATTCCAGAACCTTCTCGGCCCATCTCCTGGAAACTATAAAAGACTGGCAGTCTCAAGCTGCAATGAATCGTAGTTGGAGTCGAAGACAAGTAACGAGTCACCGAGAGGATGACGAAGCAATAGCAAAATAGTCCGGTGTTGTGTGGAGCTCAAGTATTTCCTGAATTTCGCTGTGTGCCAAAAGCAGCATTGTGTCGTGTGGGAATATCCAGTCGTGTAGGAGTGAGTCGACAGCTGTCATAGCTAAAGCGAGATGAAAGTGGAGTATTTCATTCAGAGAGACCGTAAATACAAGATCTGAAGATTCCCTCGCCTACTAAATTCTGTTTAGTCAATTTGTGAGCTGTGGTCGTTGTTACTACTGAATTACTACTATACTAGCTGTTGTAGTGTGCTGCTACGTATTCGTCTCGGCAGTACATATTTGTCGTCGTTGGTGTTTTCTATTCAGGCCATCTGATTGTTTTCACTCCATACAACCACTAAAAGCGTACCCGGGGATTTTACGGACTTAGTAATGTCATTGAAATAAATCCGTAACAATACGATGGAAAGTTCATAAGTTATTAAAATCTTATTATTAGAAAACAATCTATTTATCTTTTAAAAGATAATCATATCAATTAAATAATTCAAACACGGTATTGTGTTTCAAAGTTATACCTGAGCCTTAACTTGAATAATAATATCTGAAAAAAAGTAACGCTTCGCTTGGGACTTTTTTCTCTCTATTAAGAACGTTCGAATAGCAAACATAAAATTCTCTTCCCGCTATAGTTGCGCACTTTTCTATGAAAATAAATAAATAAACGGAGTTAATAACAAAAAATACGTTGTTGCTCGTCTCGATCGAAACAAGTGGAATCCGTTTAGAAGACTTTTAATAAACGAGTTTTCCTTCTGCCATTGCGAGCGAAGAATTCTCCATCAAGACTCAGAAAAAGCCAATTCGCCAGTTTTTTTATTCTCCCTGCATGAGAAAGAAGAGAGAACTCCCATTTTATGCGGTAAGAGTCCTAATAAATCGAGATTTAAAAGTCTTCCACACCTTTGCCTTTTTTCCCACCACCCCTGACGGAAAAAGAAAGGAGAAAAGAGGCAGGGGGTGGCGGGGGAAAAGAACATTTCATTTGGAGGGGCTTAAGTCCAACGAGACCCCCGAGAAATGAAAAACACTAAAAACAAAAACAAAATAAAGTTTAATCAATACGCGTTGTCGAGTGATCAGGTCGAAAAGCCCCTAGAAAATTGATGATTTGTTAGCAGAAATGAATTGCTTCTGTGTAACAAGAACGGATAAGATGGTAGTGGAAAAAGTTTTGCAGGGGCGCGGAGCTCAATTTATTGTTTCGTCAGTTTGCAGGGGCTATTAGCAGCCCCTGATCGATGACGACCGAAAGGAATTTTCCGATCTCTTTAAGCAAGTCTTGGCCTGCTCCTTTCGTAATGATGGCTTAGGACGTTCGGCTCGTCTGTTAGTTGTTACCTCTTCGATTGCTTCCTTTGTCTTCAATTGAGGGGGCTGTGGGGGAGGCATGTTTTGTTACTCTTCTCTCTGGATGGAAGGGGGGGGGGGGGCTCAAGGTTGTTGTTGTTGTTGATAGCCTTGTTATTGGTGATTGGTGATCTGATGTGTAATGGATGAGGGAGTTAGTTTGATAGATTTAAGGGAACTAGGACTTCCAGCGATGATAGGGAAGACAGCTGGATGGCTGAACAAATCATAAAAGAACTATTGGTAACGGAGAAGCAGGCAATTACGTTGGAATGCAATTGTTAAATCAAATATGTGAAATATTTCTATGAAAATTATCGAGTGATGGCTTAGATATTGGCACCACCTTCATAGAAACACCGATTTTAGGAAATATTATAATGCTGTTTTAATTGTATTAAAAAGTGCAAAAAGTCATTAATATAGATAAAAAGTAATTTCGACTTCAGGTAAAAAGCAAATGTTCCTTAAATTAAAATAATGGATCGCATTGTAAATAGTTGCCAACAGAGTTAAAGTAGCAGAATAATGAATTCAAATGAATTGAAAGAAGTCGTATGGTACACGAACTTGACTCTATCGTCCAGTACAAAATGAAAGTTTTCACTGTGTTAAGACCTAGCATTTCAAATACTTTCTCACATATATGAATTATAGAGAAAACATTGTAATTTTCAAAAATAAAAAGAAATTCAATTTAACAATGAAATTAACGAGAAATTAGCAAGATGACAACCATTCTAATCTATAGTTAATCGTAAATAACGTTTTATGCTTTTTTTTTTAATTTCTCGTATAAGCAGCGTAGAGAAAATTTTATAATCATTAAAAATTTGAACCTAAAAATTTAACAAATTTCACCTCTCAGGCTTCCCTGAGTGTGAAAAACCCTTTTAAGGGATTATTTATCTATGTCTGTTTGTGAGCTCAATAACTGATTAAAATGTCTGAGCTTGAGTACAGAAATTCGATGTATGGGTTTACAACATAATTTGTGGATTTACATCAAATTTTTGAGTTAAATCCATTTAGAAGAGGTATTTTTCTTACTGTTTGAGTAAGTGAAAACTGTTTGGGATTCCACCTTAAGTTTGCTGTTTGTGTAAGTGAACTTAACTGTTTTTGATTCCACCTGTGGTTCAGTGTCGAATTTTGGTTTCATTTAGTCAGAAATACATATTTGTATGATAAATTCACTAAAAAACTAGATTAAAGTCCAAAACTTGTATTACGTAACTATTTCTAGTTAATACCAAGCAAGACATTTTCAGACATACCCAAAGTCCACTATGTTATGTGGGACGAGAGTTAAAACCTTTTTTTGGTAAGCATGCTAGAAACTTTCAGGGCGACCACTATCCTCAGTTTCTCTTGAAGATAGTTAATTAATTCGATTATCGCATGACCATAAATTGACTTCAATCTAACTGCTTCATTCTATGGTTTAGCTCGTTATTTTTTAAAGAGAAAGAACCATGAAGTTGAATATACTGAGATTAACGAAAGGTCAATGTTTAATGAAAAACATCAGATTTAAAAAGATATTCTTAAAATTAACTTAATTTTAAAAAGTAGATAGAAATAAAAAGTAGTAGATAGATTAAAAAATAAAAAACAAGAACACGAAGAGTTTTATTACGTAAAGTAGATAACAAAATTAAATGCTTTTGATGAAATTACAAAAGCTTGGTATTGATATTTGTAAATTTTAACAGTATATGGAGCTTATTTCTGCCACAACGAATCCCATCGATGCTGTTTCGCTCAGTAGTGGCTGGTTGGTCGGCTGTACACAAGAAGTATATGGCTCATAGACTTAAGACTGTATGATGTTTATTTAAGATCATAAAAGTTATGGTTATTGATAAACATGAATTTATCAGCTTGATTCCCAAAATCTCATGTAAATAAAACAAGTAATATAAAATAAAAATCCTAAATTCAGTTCCTACTAAGGTCAACAAAGAATTTTTTTATCTTAGTTTCTTTTCATTGTAATTATAATTTAGGAAATTGTAATTAATATTTCATTGTAATTATAGTTCATTTTCATTATAAAAAAAGATCACTAAGCATCAAAATATATATATATTTTCGCAAGAATAGCATTCTTCACCTTCTCATGAAAAATATTGAAATCCTTGCATTTTACTGATCGGGTGACTGCCTATCGATTTCAATTTTTATCACAAACTGCTAAAATATATTTAAAGAATTAAAAATTTAATTTAATTAATATTTGAAAAACTGTATTAACATCAAATGTCATCCATCACGAATTTAAAAAAAAATGCATTTGAACTTGAGTGGATTAATAAAAAGCATTTTATTATATAAATACATATATACTGGGAGAATGTGAACTAATAGTGGAAATTGAAAAATATACACAAAATTCTGAAAATATCATGTCTGTATAAATAAACTTACAATTTTCAGTTCTAATAAGCAAATATTAATAAGTTTTCATAAAATTGCCAATGTATGCAAAACGTTTTTAATAAGAGAACATTGATTTTAACCATTGTTATCGTCACTCATAAATTTTATTTCTGCTTTTAACAAAGGCATATTTATTTTTTATTCCTTCCAAATGCTTCGATTATAGTTTGTTACCCGCTATTTCATCTATAATGGTAGAATTAAAGGAATTTTGCAAGAAAAGGGAATTTTAAGAATAGATAGCAAATACAAATGGAACAGTAGATGGAAACATGTTTCTGATACTAAAGTTGAAAATAGATTATTTGGAATGAGGATTACTTTCCATTATTGAACTAATAAAGAAGAATCTGCTGAGTGTTTGAAAGATAGAATATGTTATCCGGATTCACTTTCTAACATAAAATAACAGCAATATTTTATGCACTTGTGAGAATATACAGCATTTCGGCATTATTAATAAATATATATTTCTTATATTGATTGAATATAAAAGGATTTTTTTTAAAAGTAACTGTGGATAAAAATTAACAAAAATACCTAGATAAATTTTTTGTTGTTCTAAAAGGTAGTGGTAACTAGAAAGAGATTTCTACATATTGGTTTAGTGTAAATCAACTGTAGTTAGTACGGTTCTAAATGAAAAGAATGCGAAACAAATAATTCTCCATCAAAGAATTTGAAATTATAATTATTAAATTAATAATTTATTGATATCGCCCACTATAATTATGCTCCAAATAAACAATAGAATACGATGTTGGATTTTGAAATTTTACTTTCCCTTCAGCATAGGCAACAGAAATAAAAAATTTATTTATTTATTTGCTCTAAACTTTAGAAATAGTGACTTATTTATTCCCTTATTTAAGCTTATTATTTTTATATCTTTTTTCTACATAATCATTATACTTCGAGATTATGGGAAAATAACTGGAGACAGAAATCATTTGTGATCGAGCGATCGAGTTACATTCTCCAAATTGCTTAACGAATAAAGGAAGTTTACCAAATTGTTTACCACAGCTCGTGAGGTTTACCAATCTCGTACAGACGATGCACAGGATGGTAATTTCTTGCTTTCTAATCCTTATAAACACTGCAGGAGCTGTATCTCAAAAATTAATCGAACACTTTTTAATAACTTTGGCCGGCCATAAAACACCTTACATGTCGTTGGTATACAATAATTACAAATTATTACTTTTTTTGGCATCAATTTAATTTTTTTATTGAATAAATAATGTCAATCTTGGCGTGCTTTTTGGCGATTAATCCCTAGCATGTATTTAATAGTACCTAAAAATCCAATTTATGTTTCAAATGTCTTTTTCCAAGCCAATTCAAACAAATGTTTGAAACAAAACTGAATTTATAGTCATGAAATCCCATACCAAATTTGATATATATTAAGTCATTGCGCTTTCGAGTTCCCGCATTTACTTATTTCTGAAAGTATAGACCGACAGACAGTCGGCCCGTAGTTGGATTTGGTTCATGATTCGATAGATGTATAAACTATAGAGGTTAACTCTGGGAATGGAACTCTACCTAGATCTCTTCGTTTTGTAGTAATCGTGCTAAAGTTTATCCGAAAGTCTTAAAGACGGATTTTCTCTGAGCAGATTTTACTCGAAATGTGGTTGGAAATTTGGTCTGGAGACTGTATACCAAATTTCAACCATCTACCTCAAAGCTCTTTTCAATTATCTTTGTCATAGATAGACAACGAGCATTTTCCAGAAAACAGTATTTTCCAGACTCTGGGAGATTCATCAAAATCTAGAATTCGAATTTTTTAACGATTACTTTTCTTTCTCTATACTGCTCATACGAGAAAGTAAAAAAGTGTAACTTTTTCCAAGAACTTATGGATGTATTGAACCAAAATTACAGTTAAAAATTATTAAATTTCACTTTAATTAATTTTTTAATTTTTTCCCCATTTAGAAAATTAACCTTCCTTTTTTCGTTTTTTTTCCGGTAATTCTTTTATGCGAGCAAAACTACTTAATGAATAAAAATTAATTAATTCTGCCAAGCGCCTTTTCACCAAATTTAATCTGTCCTTTTTCAAGTTTAAAGTTTTGAGAAAGAATTGAACCCGATACCCTCAAACGAGGAGGGTGAGTACCAATAATAGGCACCCCTCAAACGGATTATCCTGCTTCATTGGCGCTTAAGAAAGTGAACACTGTCCGACTCTACAACCACCTCTCACCATCCTAGCATCTGTTCATCCCTCTTCATCCCTTAGACCGTCACCCCACTACGAAAAATATATCCCCATCGTCACAAAGAAAGGGGCTGGTGCCCGCAAAATGAACTACAGGACCCTCTCTAATCGTCGGTCCCTATAAAGTAAACGGAGACTGCGCGCGCGCAGACACGCCCACTCCTCCCGAGGATTTCAGATCTTAATTGGGCCGATGCCGAGGGATTTGTTGCTGGATGAGGGAGTGTATCTGGATAGAGGGGGAGGGGGTGCAGACGATATTATTTTTTCCTCTATTCTTCCGTCTAATTCGTTCGGTGAAAGTGTATACCCACACAGGAGGGTGCATTGTTGCTGTAAAGATCGCAAGTATTAATGAAGCGAAAGAGTGATGCTGTTCGGGGGTTGCTTGAATTAAGCCGTGTTGGGAAACCCCCAGTGTAAACTGACTTGTGGGGGGGGGAGAGGACAGGGAGTGAGGTATATTCTCCTGTTTTCGGATTTGTCTCGCGAATTTTTGGGTAATGAATGCGTAAAGCTATAAATTCTGAACAGGGTTCTCGAGAGCATGAGAGAGGTTCGTTAGGAAAGTGATATTATTCGGATGAAAATAATATTTTATTTGTTTATTTGTCATTTTTTCTTTGCATATTTATTCATATTTGTGAAATATGCAAAAAATGTGTTTTAGTTGCGATTGTTTTGAAGATTTACTATGTTTCCTTTCGTTAGAAATTGAAGCAAACTGTAAAAGTATTGTCACAGGGAAATGAAAACACTAACAAGACATGGAAAAGATTTGGAAATTGAATTTGAGTGACAGAAAGAATTTTTTTTTTTTTCAATGGAATAAGAGTCTGAAATCTAAAATTTTAACTTAAAAGATGTTTCAAAGTTAAGTAGATATATAAGAATAATATTAAGTAGAATTAAATAGTAGGCTTTAAAAAAATAATTATAAAAAAAAGGTAGAAAGATCCTTGAGGCCATTTTTTCAAAGTAAATTTAATTCGAAAATGGGAAACCTGGGCTGTGTTTGAGTTTTTCGACTTGAAATCGTGGGCAAATAATTAAGAAATATATCCTTAACCAGAATTACTGCAACATTATGCAATACTCCACATTATTGCAACATATGGTCATTTAATCCTAGATGAGGACATTTATGGTGGTAGACATAAATGTCTGGACTAGACACTGGACTGGATCGGGATTAATTTGCAAGGGGATCTTCTATGCGTACACTTTAATTCAAAGAATCCATGCCTAGAAAAACAAATTGGATTTTAAGTATTCCAGATTGTAAGAAAAGAAAAGCAGAGAATTCAAAAGGTTTTTATTATGTTAATCCTTTTTTGAAAATAGTCCTACTTTTTACTTTCTTATATACGTTGTAAAGAGAAAATACAGTAATTGTCAAGAAATTCGTACTCGAGGCGAATCTCCACGTTTTAGAGCGAAAAACAATTTTAGAAAATGTAAAAATTGTCTGTCCGACAAAAATAACTCAAAAAGTTTTTGAGTTAGATGGCTGAGACTTGGTATTCTGTCACCATATCAAATTTGTAGATTTCTATGAAATTTTGAGCAAAATCAGTTTGGATGAAGTCCGTCTGTCACATTGCTCAAATATAATTTAACGCGATAATTACAAAATGGAGAAAACTTATATATAAGATTCAGTGCACATACATCATCTATAGCGTAGATAATTGTCCAATCATCAGCCATATTCAACAAATAATTGACTGTCGTGTCATTCTATACTTTCAGAAAGAGGTTAACGCAATAATTCAAAAATTCAATGATTTAAATATATAAAATTAGATGTGGAAATTTTTGACTGTATATGCTGTTTTGTGTCAAATTTTTATTTCAATCGGTTTTTAAAAACCACTTTAAAACCACAAATTCTGTTTTTGAATGCTATCAATACATGCCGAGAATTCATTGAAAAAATAATTCGTTAAATAAAACAAGATAGATTCAGCAAAAATGCTTAATTCAAGCCAAAAGTTAATATCTCATAACTATTGTAAGCTCGCAGCATGTAAGAACTTAGCTGGCATGAAACGTTTATTAGAGTATGCTAGAATGTTTTAGGAGGCCCTCCCGCTAGATTTTACTAGTGAAAGATAATAAGCATTAACTTAATGGTGCTGGGACAATAATTTTTTTTAATTCATCAATGGATTAGCAAACGAATATAAAACTCACTAACTTTTTTATGGACATTTATAAGACTATTCCTTCTTGTTTGTTAAGACTTAACATGGTAAGTTCGAAATTGTTGTAGTGTTCATCTATCCCATTTACAAGAAACGGGATTTCCGGACTCAACTACTCACAACCTATTAACGCCCACTATTGCTAAACGTCATCAGATTTCGAGATGGTAAACCTCCTTATCACCAACTGATTCGCATATTATCATTAGACCACACATGAAATTCATTGTGGGACAGAAATTTGTCGATCTTCAAAGAAAAAGAGTGTCCAATATTTGGATGCCGGGTGAACCCTTCGTAAAAAAATATCATTGATAAGATTTCCAGAGCTGTCAATTGCTAGGACACGTCACTGATGGACAGTCCCACGCCACGAAGGACTGGTGCCACTATTGAGCGAAAACTTTTCTGGGCAATTGGTCGATGGAGAACCGACGTGGACGAATGGAGATTGAGGATGTGGAATTTGAACCAAAACAAAGAGCTAGTCTTGTTTTGAAGAGGAAAGAAGCTGTTTTCTGATCGCGAACGGTGGCGTTTGACGATTCAGTAGTCGGCCACAACAAATCCTGTCGATACTGCTACGTTCAGTGGTGGCTGGGTGGTCGGCTGTATGCAAGTAGAAGAAGAAGAAGGTGAAGAAGGCTTCACACTGGTAGCCATGCTGACTAACACCCTTGTGTTAGTGTCTTGTGCTAATTCTCCGAATCGATGGAGAACTGTTCCCACGAACTCTTTCCACGACAGACTTTCAATCTTCAAATGCTGTGTAAATAGCAAATATTTAACCTAGATTAGAACAAGTTGCTCTGTTGTAAATATATGACTGTAAATAAACGAACTGTCTAAAATCCTACTCTTTTATTTAATCAGTCAGGATCAAGTCATTACATTGTGTTTACTGGAGTCTCAGTTTTGAGGTGATACTATTGAAGACTTGTCATGCATATAAGCCTGATGTTCTTTTCCAATTATCATTTGACTATAGTTCAAAAGTGCAAAGTTATCTCAAAACAGGCTTCATGTAGTTACAAAACATAATATGAATTCGTTTAAATACGATAAAACTTCCATATGCTTGAAAATATATCAAATTTATCTTCTGAGGAATTAAAAAGAGATTTTAATTCTTATTAATATTTTACATGTTGCAATGTTTTATGATGTAGGATTCGAAATAGGGATTTTTCATTCAAATGCAAAATTATGGCCTTACTTATAAATTAGCAAGTAATAGCAATGCGCAAAGTCTTAAAAAAACAGTCTGCTATACAAAAGTAGTATTTATAAATGATATTTTTGTGAAAAATTCTATCTATACTGGATTGTGTAATATAAGAGAAACATCTCATAGCCCAAAATATATTGCCTATTGAGTATTTTTTAAAAATAGAACTTAATTTTAAAAAATTATAAAGATATTCTGTGTTAGAGTTCAAAAAGAAGTCTATGTTACAATTCATTATTTCAGTATTAAGATAATATTTATACTGTGCTAATAAATAAAAACACCTTAAAAAATTTTTTTTATCATACGATTGCTAGTATTCTAATTTCTAATAAAACCCTCCAAAAAAATTTCATGAACACAAACATTTGATAGATTTTAAACATTTTCTGCAACAATAGTGTCTTCAAGAAAAAGCGAAAGGTCAAAACGATGACAGCACTTCATATGAATCTTTCAGTTACCTACTAAAAACAAAGCGGTGACGCAGTCTAAGTGGTCCCCTACCCGAAACATATGTTCCCCTTTTTCTGCCCTATTAGCGAAAGAAGCCCTTTTAAGCGACAGTATACCGGAGGGCTTTCCCCATCATGATCAACCCCTTGCCTTTGTTCACCTTCCCCCCCCCTTCCTCTTCTTTTAAAATACGAGCGCGATTACTCGATATTTAAATTCTGCCTCTCCAGGCCATTGGATGCTAGGGGCGAAAGCCATTGTCTCTCATGAGTTGTCGTGAAAAATCATGTGATTTGTCGTGAGAAACTCTAATCGGTTTAATTAGTACTGGCGTCTGCGGGAGAAAAGAGGCGAAGTACGCCACAAATAGAAGAAGATAATTCAGTGTCTGTATTTTCTGGCAGTTTTAACATGTTTCTGATTCGGTATGTTTAATATGCGAAGATGGAAAGATTAAAGTACAGAAATAAGTAGCTCTTCAGTAGTAGTAACTTTATTAAAAAAAAAAAAGAGTAAAAAGAAGTAGCTTTTTAGTAGTAATAGTGTTTTGCAAAAAAGTAAAGAGTAGCGTTTAAGTAAAAAAAAAATGTATCTTTAGTATTAATATAAATTTTAACCCTTAACCCCCATAAACCTTCGAAAAGTAATTCGATGAATAAATATTTGCCTAATAAGACTTGTTTATTGCGCTGAAAAATTAATATCTATGGATTTTTTTAAGTTGAATTTTCCGGGAAATTAATTTACATACCTAATTTTTACTACTCTGAAGTATTTTTACTGGTCGCTATTATTTAAGAAAAGTATTTTTACTGGTCGCTATTATTTAAAAAAAGTATTTTTACTGGTCGCTATTATTTAAGAAAGTTATTTTTACTGGTCGCTATTATTTAAGAAAACTATTTTTACTTGTCAGTATTCTTTAAGAAAATAATTAAATAAAACGACAAAATGATGCAATGCCTTGAATGGTTCCTGAGAAAAGACATCGGAGTGCTAAGGATTAATATCAAGATTATATTACATATCTAATTAAGTTTGTGGGCGTCGGTGCTCTAAAACCCAAACTGTTAGACCAAGATTTGCCAAACTTAGGACACAACGCATTATTTCGGAGTGGAAAATGCACTTTATAGTGATATATAATATTGAAAACCAAGTAAACCATAAATATTATTTCACAAAACTAATTTTTACATTATCGCAAAAAAAAAAAAAAAAAAAAAAAAAAAAAAAACATATCTTTAATAATACAAAATTAGTATTATTAAAAATAGATTAGTATTATTAAATTAGTACTAAACAAAATTAGTATTAAAATTTAAAAAGAAATCTGGATTTCGGCAAGTTAATTTTTTCTCAGATATTTTTTTCATTAACTTTAACCTATAGATTTGATTGTTGCACTGAAATGAATATAGTTTTCTATTATTTCATAAATTATTTAATTGCGTGATTTATGCCCATTCTTGAAAGCTGAGAAAAAAATATTTTGTTTAATATCTACATATTTTGTGTTAAAAATATTAAATATTAAATATAAATTAAATTAAAAAATGAAAAATATTAAATATAAATTAAATAAAGGCTAATAAAAGAGTGAGTTTTTAAAAGCATCATTATGTCATATGCCTTGATTCCGTTGAAATAGGTTATGTAATGAAAAAAGCATGCATTTGGCTTATAATATGGCTCTAATGACAATGCCAATAGTGCTCATTTGTTGTTTAATTTTTTTGTCGAAGAAGAAAAACAAATTTATGAATAAGTGATTTAACTTAAAGTAAACTCAACGAATATAGAATTCACGAAATCACAAATATATGACACAGATGTTAATTATTCAACTTAATACGGAATGCACTTTTTTTTTTTTTTTTTTTTTTGTCCGCACTTTATAAAATTTGGCTAACGTGCTTTTCAAGGACAGAGCATTTTTAATATCATAAAGCTAATTAAATTAGCCTTTGTTCATTGAAACTCAAGTAAGTTTTTGACATTTTGAGTTCTTTCTTTTTAAAAATATCTTACAAAATTCGGTTTGACAAAATCATAAAATTTAAAAATTATTTTTCCAATAATTTTCAAAAAAAATTCTCTAATTTGAATTTTTTTAAATTTAATTTGATACATAATCTATAACAACACTTTTATCATTATGATGTAACTGAAATTAATTTCGCTGACCCGTCAAATGTTTTTCCAATCTTAAAACTAGGATTTTTTTTACTACTAGAAAACTACTTTCTTTGGAAGTTAATTTTATAGTAGAATTTTTATTCCCTCTTTTATGTCACATTAAATATTTAACCTGAAATTACTCACGTCTAAACTATATAAACAGGGAAAATATGATGCAGTCTTACCATTTTGCAATCTTTATTCAAATTTTTAAATAGATATATTTTATATTTATAATTTGGCAACGAAGATAACGAATAACCCAGGAGCTGAAGAAGATTGCTAATAGAAATTATTTTTAAACAAAATATGTGTAAGATTTCACTTTTTTTTATTTTAGATTATGAAGTTAATATTTATTTTTGTTGGATATTTTTGTAAAATTTGAAATGAAACTTAATTTAGATCCAAGTTGCTAAGTGTCTATTTTTTTCCGTGCTATGGTTTTAGGTGATTCGAACTGCCTTTGTTTTATTTTATCAGTAAATTCCTTTAAAGAAAATATTGATTTCTTAATATTTAATAAGAGATTCAGTCACCTTTATGACAATTCATTGTAAGCTAACTCTGCTAAAAGCTGTCTTAGGAAACAATTTTATTATATTAAGAAAATATTTTTTGATAACGGTAAATTATGCTTAACCATTTGTGAAATCAATTTAGCCAATTTTTGGACTTTTTCTGAATTTATACAAACGTTTTATTAATACAAATAGACTATATATTTACGCTTTAGCTTAACAGACAAATGCAAATATGCTAACAAAGAGGTGAAATGCGATTACTAATGGCTGAAAAGTACCAAAAAATTATTTTAAAAGCATCGATTCGTGTCATATGTCCCCATATACACACATCCCATTTCCGATGGCTCATTATTGGGTAACGTCATTTGAAAAGAGGACAGATTTGCGAAATTAAGCAGTGTTGATCAAAAGAAAAAAAAAGGAAGTATTCGGTTTCAAAAGAGGAACACGTGTCTCATTTGTCCTCGAACAAGGCTCATTTCCCCGGGAACCCCAACGCCGGTCGGGGAGACCACTTTGCGTTAATGGGGGTGTGCCCTCCGGTAGCCCTTTAATGACGAGT
>JAPMOQ010005902.1:1487365-1586773 GCA_026543055.1 Argiope trifasciata
TCATTTGAGATATACTTCATTGATCGCATATAAAAATTTATATCTTTTTTATTGTCATAGAAAAAAGGCATCAAAATATTTCTCATAAAGAAAATTCAAAATATTAAGACAAAAAGTAATGTCATGGCCATTAATGTAGGAAATTCGTGCTATTTTTAAATATATATATATAAAAGAATATGGAACATCTTTCGGCCAATTTTAAAATTTCAATAAAGAAACAAACCTTACTTCATCAACTCAAAAAAAGACTGACATTTCAGATCGTTGGAGGAATATAAACTTCCCAATAAACTCTCCTAAACTTTAAATTCTGAATCACAGCACAAAAGGAACAAATTCCTTCCATTTCCTACCTTCAAAAAATATCGAAAATGAGATACCGGAAGAAGAGTTGTCATACAAAATTTGCTCCGTCTGACATTTCAATGAAAAGCAAATCCACCCCAAATCGCATTCGATCGGCAAGAAATATTTTCACGCCGGTAATTGAAGAACCTTATTGCGCATGCTCCGAACGATATCGAATATTACCAGTCGTATAATGAGTCGATGACAAGGTAGACCGGAAATTCCGACCCGCTAAACCGATCGAATCGGGCGCGTTCGTCTGCTAACAAGCCCTCTTTACCGAGGCCTACCCTCGTCACATTTCGCCATGACCTCGGGCCATTCCGAATATTTCCGAACGTTATTTGCCTACGTGCGACACGCACATCGATTTCAACTTAAAGAAAGACGGGCCCCGCCAAAGAAAAAAAAACGAAAAAGAAATGGATCGCAAAACAGCCAATAAGAAAAGGCCTAGTTATCGACGTCACATCATTACACATCCAATTACGGCTGGGTTTTTTGGCGGCACTCGAGCAAAAACAAAGCTCTTTTACATAATCTACATCCTTTGAGCGGAAAAGATCAAAACGCTGTGTGCATCCACACTGATTGATGCAAGCCGCTCGCAACGGAAACGTTAGGGGACCGACTAAATATTAAAATATTAATATAATATTTTATGGCCCCTAATAAATTCCTTTGTACGAGTCCGAAATATCTATTGCGTATTTCGGAACCAATTTGGTCCATTTTAGAAACTATTAAGTGAGTATAAATATTAATTACAAAAATATCACATACAAATCGGAATGCCACGTAATTCTCATATGGATTATTTAACACCACTTCTAATAATTTCTCTCCTTATATACTATATAATGATTCAAAAAATTATATTATATAGATTATTTAGTGGGAAAATAAATATTTTCATATTATTATACGAAGCATATCCGTTTTTAATTCAATAAATAATGTTAAATTTTTAAATCTGAAAAGTTTCAATAAAAAAAATAGTCTCATTATGATATTCTTAAAGCATAATAAAGTTTTTTTAGTCTGACTTACTATTTATAAATGGAGGTTTGTGCGAAGAAAAAAAGTGTTCAGAACGCTCTACAAAGTAGGCCATTAGAGCTATAGCTGTGTGCATTTGTCACACTGTTATTTCTTGAATCATCGATGCTTAGTGGAGAAAAGAGGGCTTTTAAAAAGGCCTTTACATCTCTTGAAACTCTTTGCAAACTTTGCTCTAACTTCTTGATTTTTTAATCAAAAAATTCGAACTGTTGAAACATTTTTAAAATAATTTATTGCATTTCAATTCTTTTTAAAAAGCAAAATATTTAATAAAATTTGAAAAAAATATTTTTCTTTAATTAATTCCAAAATATATTTTTTAACAATCCAAGCAATGCAATATTACAATCGCATTCATAATTTAATATTTTAAGAGTATTAGTCGCCACAGAAATACCTATTATTATTAAAATTTTTCCTTGTTTCATCAAAAAATCCGTTATTATAATAGGTTCTAAAATCAGAAAATAATACAGCAATACTTTGAATTTACCCCCTGTTTACAGTTGAAAAAAAAAAAAATCTCAATTGAAAGTAAACGAACAAAAAAACTTATTCGTTTTTAAGACAAGCATTTTAAAGGAAGTGAAGTCTTTCCCCATCTTTTTTCCTGAATTGTGTACAACCAGATAATTGAAGAATATATGTTTAAAAAAATAATGCATATATCAATTTGAATTTTTTTTTCAATAAAAAACACTCTGAAAAAATAATTTTAAAAAGTGATAAAGTATGCTCTAAATTTGCCTTGAAACATTTATTTTAAACTAATCAAAAAGATCTCTCCCCTTCCCCCCCCCAAAAAAAACTATCTTATTATTAAGTATTTTCAATATCGTCTGCATTTGATTTTAATATATTTTTTTAAAAGTGAAGAATTTAGTTTCACTTAGTTATTTTAATTACCGTTTTAAAGCAACACTATGACTATTTTGAGACATACCTCATAATTTTGAACCTCAGTCAAAATGACAAAGATGACACCTGAACTGGTTTATACGACGGTTCATCGGTGTAAACTGGTTTCGAATCTGAAACTTTCCGGTTCCGAAGCCGAGAGCTTACCACCGGGCCACCGCGGGGCTTTAAAAAGATTAGAAATTTTGTATTAAAAGGAATTTATTATCACTGAAGATGTAGAAATTTGAATTTTATATTTGCATTAAAATGTTTCTTATCAAACATTTTTTTTTTCAAACTTATTCCAGAAAAATGTAAAAATTTCGGTTAAGTTCTTTTGAATTAATCATTTAATTAAATTCTGTACTTTGAAAGTGCGCAGTATGTTTTGTACTATCCAAATGAAGGGTGTGCAAAGTTTGTAATTGGTCTAGTCGTTTAAGAGCAGATGTGAAACATTCCTACATATATCACAGTTACAATAACTTTTATTTGCATAAAAATCAGAATAATAAAATAACTGACACCTCAACCCAAACTATTAATGCATCATCATCAATGGAGGCCTGCTTTCGATCATTTAGCGTCCTCAACAGAAATCTCAAACACAACTAATATTAAGATATTTTATGTGGGGGAAAAAAACACATTACAACACCATCAATTCCATCAATTTCGCTATATTTTCTTTTACGTTTTTCTATTTACATTTAGATACGTCATCGAGGGCCACTTACACCGTCCCCTACACCTATTTTCAAAAAATACTGAAAGTAAAGGAGAGAAATAGCTCCCCCCTGACAACTGAGCTCCCTTAACAATTGAGCTGGTTTCTTTATTTTCATTCGCCGATTAATTCCGTCACTTTATGTGTACATAGATAATCAATCAGAATGCTGTACGTTTATTGTTTAAAATAACTCCGTTATTTGGTTTATCAAGTTTTTAACTTAAATATTAATATTATTAATATGTTAGACGTAACTGGTTATCGAATGCGTCTAATTTTCAGTGAAATTACTTAAGGAAAATATATTAAAAAGCATAATTTCGTTAAAATTTGTTAACCCATTTTGATACATTCTCTGTCGCTATTTATTATTTATTTATTGTATTACGAGAACATAATGTTGTTTTGATTTGAGTTTTTAATTTAAACCACAAAATGCACAGGTTGAAAATAAAAATTACGGGGAGCCCCAAAATTTCTCCCAAAGAAGCATAAAGAATAAAACGGGAATTAATGTGAAACAGAAAATTGTGGTACATATTATGCAATATTTCAGAAGAAAAAAACTGTCAAAAAAAAGTTGGTACTATTTTGGGATGAAAAAAAAATATATATATTTTTTTTCTAATAGTTTACGGCTGTGCAATACAATAATCAAATGATCATTCTAAACCAGTTTTAACCGGGTTTTCACATAAAGAAATTTTTAAGCTCGAAAGAAGTTTAAAGTTCAACAGATTTTGAGATGTAAATATAATAATAATGATTATTATAATAAGGATTTACATTAATTAATAACAAATAAAGTCTTAAAAAATAGTAATGTTCTCTCATGATAACTGAAATTTGGGTAGTAGGTTTCAATTTTATTCATTTATTTTTTCATTTTCCATTAGGTGGTGGTAAATATTGCCCAGTTGAAATGACATCATAAAAATAATTTCAACTCATTAGAACAGTGTAAAAGCTTTGTTTTATAAAATTGCTTTATCGATGCAAGATTCCACCAGCCAACTGCTCGCTAACATAAAAAGGGATAAGAAAATAATCGACCAATGCAAAAAAGAATAAAGAGATTAAATAAAAACAAACTATTGTTATTAGCTGTCAGAAGCAGGTTACGACATCCTAATACTCCCCCGTATCAGTCCAGATAACAAGAGCGAGGCATCTCACCGGGGAAATGCCATTCTTCCGTTCGTCGTTATGATTATTTTTGTCCGATCTTTTACTTTAACGGCTGCAGGCGAGAAAGTGGCCCCGGGGAGGCCCGATTAAGTTTATAATCGCCTTTCTTGCCGTTCGAAAAAGAGCTTATTAAGCGCTCATTGCACGTCTTAAGGATGTTAAGCTCCCCCGTTTTCAAATCAGGCTACTGAGCAGAAGAATAAATTTGGAATTTAGTCTCAGTATGAAATGGAGAAAGATAAGGGTTTAAAGAATAGGATTCTTGTGTGTATTTCTTAAAAGGATGATGATACAACGTTATTTGGTTTTTGTTGAAGCTTTTGAAGGTATTGTTTGAGTAAATCTGGTTTATTCACTAGGGTTAGCAGGGTAGGTATTTCGAAGAGCATTTGCAGATTAAACGAATAATATGTTGAATTGCACATAATTTTTTTTCTTCTTTTCATCTGATATTTAAGAAGTGTTATAAGAAAAAGAAATGCGTTTAATTTCTTCACAATGCTGAATATAACAGCCTCAATTATATTTTCTTTTGGGAATTGGGACCATATGCATATTTGTTCATAGAGAAATGTTGTTTCTTTTCCTTAGATAATACTTGGATAATCTATGTTGGAGGCTGATTAAATGAATTCCTAAGGGTTTATCTTCAATTTAAAGTGGTGTAATTTAATTCTAAACTGTGTTATGATATTTCTTTCATATATATATATATGCCTTTATTAAAAATAAATTTCTAATAGTTAAATATTTGTAATACTAATAAACTTCCTATATTTCCTTCTAGAAATAATTAATTCATTTTAATAAAGAATATAAATTTGAAATTATTTTTCCAAATTCTTTTTGTATGCCTTGCTGCACTTATAAAATTTCCCAACGCTGCATATAAATTATAAAATGATAATGTAGATAATTTTTAAATAAATTTTGGCCTCCAGTAGTTTTTTCATCATTATAATTTTTATCTAGTCATTTCAATTGATTTTGATCAATTTCATTTCATCACGATAGAAAGTAGTAATACATCAGCCATATTTGCACAACAAATAAATATTAGTTTCATGAATTTAACAATTTTTGCCAGGGATAGAAAATTAATTAGTTTAACCAATCTACTTGTTTCTGGTAGACTCCGTCGATGTTCCTTTTTGCAATGTCACTCGAAAATGGAAGATTTGGGATATGAAAATTGACAAGAAGTCTGTTTTAAGCTTCTGTATGAAATAAGAATTGAAGGAATCGGTACGTTGGGATTGGGACATTATCATGGTTTTTCACTAGGAGAATATTGTGTGAATGTTTTTTTTTAAAGATTTGTTTTGAAAATGGAGAAAAGAAATACTCGATTATGAATAACATATTTGGTGATTCGTAAATTTTTATGTGAAATAAAAATTGCCTAAATCTGACTAGTGGCTTTTTTAAAAGCATTAAAAAAAACGATATTTGAAAAAAAAGGCCTTTCCCAAGGAAGGTTTTTTTTTTTTTTTTTTTTTTTTTACAAAGGGGCGCAACCTTACTTTTTTACCCTTAGTTTTGTATGTGTGGTGTATCATCCCCCCACCTCTTCCGAAGTTTCTCATATTGAGAACATTAGAAAGGAAATGAAAATATATTGTTAACGATTTAAAATAACCAAAAATTTTAATTGCTTAAATTTATACTCTAAAAATAGCTCTATACTAGGTAATACTTATGTAAATAAAGCCTCTGATTATCATGATATATCATCATGGAAAAAGAAACCAGGAAAGTAATTTTCTTTAAATCATTAAACAATTGCTTACGATGCTTTCGCTTTCAGTTTAGAAAATCACTGTTTAGGGGTGTGTTTTTTTCCCCTTTTAATCAATCAGTTTTTGCATTGGAAAATTGAAAAGTGAAAAACTTTATTTGTTCCTTTTGTTATTATTCAGAAGTGATAGTTATATGGCGAGTAATTAACTTTTTAAACAAGAGCGCAAATAATTCATATTTAGAAGTTTTTTTAAATAAAGAAGCTATGGATTCCTTAATTTTCAAAGTTGATTCTAATCTCTAAATTACGTAAATCCAAGACATTTAACTTAGACATACTCCAGGATTAAAATATTTATTTTATGTTCTGTAGTGATTACATATTCTATTACCGATTTGAACTTCAAGAAAAGTTTTTGTTTTTAAATTTATTTTTTTACTTTCGAGCCTATTTAAATCTCGAGCCAAATCTATTTTTATATGTTGGAGTACGAGTTTTAAAACTTTTCGCCACCTATGCAAGTATGAAGTATATCCAAAAATTGAATTATTTCTTCTGTCTATTGTAAAATGTGTCACAAATGCAAATATGAGCTATGTAATTTTTAGAGACAAAATATTTAGAATTCCTAATGAAATAACAAACAAAAAAATATCATTGTTCTTGTGGAGGAATAGGATAAATTAGCGCATTTATTAGATACTTTGACAAAAGACATGAATATACATGATCCAAAATTGTTTCCAAATATGCTGAATAATTTTATAACTGTTATTAACTTTATGGTACAAAATTTCAAGTATGTTTGAACAGGAGGGATTATAATGCCATAAAACAGACATTCAAGATGTTTTCATTCATTTCATTCTTTTAATTTATAACTTACTTAACAATAAACTTCTCTGAAATTCGAAGGATAAAATGAAATTTCTCAAAAAACAAAATTGATTGGTAAAAAATAACGATTTACAACGCGATATTCATCCTCAACAATACGGCCCTGAAATATTATCCTAATTAATTACAAAAATTATTGTTCTTTTTTGTATAAAATAAATCTACTTTTGTTTTTGTTAAAATGCCGAAGCGTTTCTTGAATCTTTGGTTATTTAGATGGGAAAATCAGTTAATGCTCTCACAAATTCAATTGATTAATTCTCATTGGATAATATTTTTTTTTCTTAAATAACGAATAACGAAATAAAAAATTTACAATAATCTTTTTTATTTTTTTCAATGAATATTATTATAAAAAATTGAGTAAGTATATTATTTATTCCATTATATGGGTATGAGTAAAAAACGTATATTATCCGTTAAAAATGTATATTATTCCATTAACCTGTTTTTAACAAAATAAAAAATCTCATTTTTTCCAATTTGTTTTCTCGAAAGTCAACTGTCTCGTTGTTATACTAAATCACATTCGTTGTAAAAATATTTGTTTTCATTTTTTTTTTCAAAAGCATGGCTGGAGGATTAACCTGTTAATCCTCCAGCCCTTTCCTGATATTTAGAAAGGTATCGAATTGCGGTGATTTAAAATTAAGGTATATGAATGACTTAATCTTAATTTTATTTCATCAAAATATACAAATAATCATAAAGGAGAATATACAAACATTTTTTGGACTTAAAAGGTGAATGAATATTATACAATATTTTTTTAATTAAAGAGCATTGTATCCTATCCATTCTTCTAATTTTATGGCATTTAATAATCTTAAAAAAATTATGTCGAAAGAAACAGCCTTTTGACTTTTGAACTATGACTTTGACTTTTGAGCCACATGGCCAAGTGCAATTTGAAGTTTTGTACTGGTACGTAGATTTCATTTTTTAAAATTGGGGTTGTAAAACGTAAAGCGAGTTATCACTAAGGCTGACTTAACTTTAATCGTGCATTCTTGGTTAAAAATGTATTATCAGTATGGAGTTTGCCCTGGCGAATCGGGCCGTGCAAATTATTTAGTAGCGAGAGCGTTAAAGTTATTCATGAATTTCAGGCTTAACTTATCAACATCATTTGTGGAAGGAATGTAATTAAATAAACGAGTAAAAGACATGAAGGAAGGATGAATTGGAAATTTTAAATTTCAATTATAGGAAGGTTATTGAATGATCTATAATGGTTTTATGTAAATTTCTTTGTTAAAACTTCCAGATCATAAGTCAGATCGTAGTTTATTTTTAGCATTTAATTATTCCTAGTTAGTTTTAAAAAGCCAAAATTGCAAATGGAACAAATAGGTCTTCTCCCTACTTGAGGGTTAAGGTGTACAAAGAACAATTCAAATTATATTTGATAATTTTTATTTATTAATTATTCATTTTATCATCTTTGAATCACTTTTTGCACATCTCTCTTACTTTTATTTCAAAGCTTAAGTTACCAAGATGTAATAAACATTATTTAAAATTAAAACCAACGCTTTTCCTCTCTCACATGTAATATTCTTTAACCACATTTGCTAAAATTAATTACGATTTCATCTAACCGTAATTAAAATCCAACGATTACTCCGAGCTCTGAAACGTTCGACGATTCATTTAACGAAAGAGCGCGCGAAAAGAACAATTAGAATGAATTCCTAAATGACTTGGGAAATGAAACCAATTTATCTCATCCTAAGGAAGACCCGAAATTCAATAAATTACCCGCCAGAAGGCAAATAAAAAAAACGGAAGGAGAGAAACTAGCTTTACTGAGAAAAATCCGAGCATCATTTTCGCTCCTAATCGTTAAGTACAATCCTACTATTAGCCCGAACTCCTCTCCTTAAGCGAAATCCCCACGCTTCTATGAATGGCTGAGGAGCGCACAGAAGCCCCGCCTCATTGCGCTCTCCATTGGCCCATTAATCCACTGACGTAACCGAAAGGAGGAGTTAGTGCTAAACGGCCGGCAAAGCGCTCGTTTGCTTTCATTGAAAGGCACTGACTGCCGTGACGAGCTTTCTAATTGACAGAAAGGACGGCGAATTCGTTTTGTCATTCGACAACAAATACTTTGACTACTAAGTTATCAGAACTTCACATCGTAGCTAGCAGAATGATTTTCACAAGTTACGTTCTGATAGCAGAGCGATTCTAAATTCAGTCTTTAAACGTTTATTTCGAGAGATATTTATTTATTGAATTTCATAGTTCTTAATATTTATCTTACTTATCGGAAGAAAGCAAATATTTTACTCATATTCATTTGACTGAAAAGCAAAAGAAGACGAAATTTTCAATTTTCGGAATATCTCTGGCCTGAAGAAAAGAAATAGACTTTTTGCTTTTAATTACATTCGAATTGTATGGAAAAGATTTAAAGGCATGTCACATGTTCGAAAAATGGCAATGTATGAAATGTCTTGAAATGAAGAGAAGAAAAATTTAATGAAGAAACTCAGAAGTATTGAACGAAATAAAATTCAAATCCGAGCTTAAAATCTATAGATCTTGAATCTGTTGACCAAAGATCCATCTCAAGCGACAAGTATTTCCATTAAACCCAAAGTGACCATTGTGACCAATAGTAGTTCGCCTTCCCTCAACTAGGTTGTGAAAAACACTCATTTATCAACACTATCATAAGACGATTAGTTTCCTCTTTGTTCATCATTTTCGCCAAAGTTTGCTAATTCTTAATTCACTTGAATTCAAATTCATCAAATATCTTCTGCAATGGATGACTTTCTTTCTTCAATAATCATGGCCAGGACCTTTCATCAGTCCTAAACAAGATTTCTTTCCAATCAAAAGTGACGATTTTTAATTCGACCTCATGCAAAGATGACCGAAAAACAACACGGCTATCATTCGGAAAGAGGCCTCCACCCTTTTGGGATGGACCCTTACTCTGTGGAAAAGCTGGGTCGACGATCTTCGTTCATGATTGAAGATATTCTGACCCCCAAATCCAGATTGGAAGGGCTATGCCTGCCCGCGGGTTCCGCCCCGTCTTCAAGGGCTGCCGCCCTGGCCGCCACCCCATACTATCAACTATATGGACTCGGGCCTTCATACCTCTGTCAACAACCTCAGCAACATTTCTTGGGAAAGCCACTGGACGCGAATCCCTTGCTACTGTCGGCAGGTAAGAGTCCTTCGTTTTTCTTCAGAAATCGAAACAGGACTATTAATCTCTTATTGCGCATAAAACTGCCATCTAAGTTTTTGCATCAAATAAACTTGATGAACAGAGAATTCTACTCTTGAAATCTTACAAATTTAAAAGTTAAATAATTAATTTACCCTGTTCACTGAATTAGTATTTACTTATTTAACTATTTATCCATTGGCCATGGTGCAGAATAAGTAGTAAATTAAATAATTAAGTTATTTGTTAACTAAATTTGTACTTTTATATTTAACTATTTAATCGTTGATCAAGGCTCGGATCTAAGTAATAATTAATACTAGTTTGCTATATGGTTATGGCGAGTTAATTGACCAATAAGATGTGAATGTTGTAATTGCAACTAAATCTATACTAATTATGAATACTCCTGTCGGTAGAATATACAAGCCTTACTAGTCAGAAAATAAAATAAATATAAGACATTGTTACTGCTATATTCGAAAAATACACATTATGTAACGGAAGTAGATAGTCAGAAAATGATTTTTTTAAAAATTATTCCTAAATGTAAAAACAAACTGCTCATTTATCAGCTCATTCATTCCTTCATTCATTGTTTATAAAAAAAAAATCATGTCCGATATATGACATGAAAGCTGTCAGATTCATTTTCAAGTAAATCAAATTTATAAATTTCAATTCGTTTGTGATTAATAATTTTATTATTTCATTCAATTAATAAATTTGAATTTCAATTCATTGCTTACAAAAATGCAATTAAAATTGCGAAAAAACTTGTTCCTTTTAAATGACACAAATTTTTTAAGTTAAATGAAGTTTATAACGAAAAAAAATCGATACACTTTGTATCGAATATTTTTTAATTAAATGACGATTATAATTAAACTTATTTTCAATTTTAATCTATTATCTGTCGGAACTGTAATGTCACTGCAAACTTATATTTATCAAAATGTTTTTAAAGTATTTTTAAGTAAATTCAATGAAATTTAAAGTCCTCTATTAAAGAATTTCGCTGGATATGAAATAAAGAAATTAAACCTGCCATGGTTAATAATTTCCATTTTTTTTTTTTTAAATTCTTCTAGACAGTAAATATTTTACTCGATTCAATGATATATTTTATAATATTTAACTATCATATGATTATCTGTTTGTAAACTAGTAAGAATTAAAGGCATCTATGTATCAAAAAAAATTCAGATAAATATCGTAGAAATGTTTCTGAAAACTTTTAGAGACAAACGATAGTGAAACTGAGAGAATCTATGAGTAAAATGTTTATAACCATTAAAATAAAAAATAAATCTTAAAAGTTTTGAGCATTAAATAAAACGATAAATTGTAATATAAAATAGGCACATAAATTACAAGTAAAGAGTTTTAAAGGTTATTCATAAAAGAGCTTTTATTTTATTATTTTGATAATTTATTGGTGAAATTCATGAAATGAACAAAAAAAAATTAGCAAGTGAGATTAATGAAAATATATTGCTAGGAAAAGCATTATAGATATATTCGAAATGGTATTTATATTTTCAATTTTATATCGGAATGAAATATGAATTTATTGTTAAAATTTCAGTCGTCATCTTAATAAAATCTAAATTAAAAAAGAGGAAATTCAGAATGCTCAGTTTCAGTTTTCCTTAAAACTCCTCATTTACAATACAAAGTAATAAACATTAATAAAAGTGCTCATAGTTGTAGTTGTACAAAAATGTTGCGTTAAACATATAAGCGTTTGAAAGAGAAAAAAATATTCTTACACGAAACATAAAGAATTCATAATAATTTTATGAATTGTTATAAATTATGATCTCGAAATGATTTCAATAATTTCTTTTAATCATTAGTTTAATAATATACCAAATCGGAATTATAAATTTCCACAAAAGGAAATCATTATCCAGACCATGCGTTAAATTATCAATTGAGAAACTATATTATGAAAAAATAATTTCACATTACTATCTTAGTGAATGAAAAATGAACGATTTCATGGAACTGTTAAAGTTTTTCTAACAATGCTTCAAACTATTAAATTTAAAATTAATTTATTTGACATGCGATTGCAGCATTAAATAAACTTTTTATTTTAATGGTAATATTATAATCACTTTTTTTAAAGGTATTTGGTAATATTAGATTTATTTCACGGCACTTAATTTTTCGATAACAACTAATACTAAAAAACATGAAAACTTTTTCTTAGCACACTTGCTCGGAACTTTTGTACAGCCTTTGGAGGAGGGTTTTAGTATCTCTAAATCTTCACCACAGCGGTTAAAAAATATATATTCGGTGCATTGAATAAATTATTAACAATGTTTGAACTTTTTACATCCGTATAGTGAATGCTTGCGCAATCACTTTACGAACTTTTATTTACGAAAAGTTATTACTTAAAAAAAAAAAAAAATCTTACTACTTTTGTTTAATATTATACGAGAGCATGATATTGCTTTCGCTTGAGGTTTTTGAAACCTCAAAATGTGAAAACGTCAAATTGACTATTAATCGATTATTATTTTGGAGACGGCTTTCATAGTATAGCTTTTGAAATATCTACCGTCTGCTAATGTAGTTTATTTTGAAGTCGGCTTTCACATTATCTATCGTCTACTAATTTAGCTTTATTTTAATTTGTTTAAAACTGGGGAATTTCTATAGCACAATACCATAAAATTAGAAAAATATACATTGATTAAAACAAAATAAAATCTTATAAAAGGAAAAAAAAAAGAACTTTATCATCATACAAAGAGATAATATAGATTTTAAAAAATCGATATTCTCGGTATGAGGAATTTTATGGCTTAACACCAGCGTATCTATATTTTTTATACTAAAACAAAACGGAAAATATTTTAACTTAAAAAAATATGTATGTCAAATGATGATTTCTAAATATAAATGAAATCTGGAATTTGAGATTATTTTAAAAATATCTCTATTTTTTTTCAGTTTCTTTAATTAAGAATTTTTTATATTTCTTAAAAATTATGCTAAATATACTCTAAAAATTCATACAGGACCATTATGGAGAGCATTAAATATATAGGAGTAATTCACAACAACAACAAAGGAATTTCTATTCACCGACTTTTGAAGGAATGAGGGAAATGCGAAGTGAATTGAATCCAATGATTGCCATTCTAAGCAGATTCATGGTAATTTACAGATCAAAAGCGTTAACTCAAATGATTAAAGTAATAAACACTAGCAGTTTAAATACCAAAAGAAAACCCTTGTTACATATTTATATTTAATCAGGTAAATTATGGAACTATTTAGGAATTTGTTATAATAGTTTCGTCCCAATTTGATGACTTCTCTGCCTTCCCATAAAAATGAAATAAATAAAAAAGTGCTTTTTTAAATAGTAAATTATACCGTGGAATTTAAGCATCGCTTTTGATTTCTATATTTATTTTTGCCGTTCATTAATATATACTTAGAAAAAACAATGATTATTATGGAGTTTTTTTTTAATTGTTCAGTGACTGGGTTAAGCAGTTAACTAAAAACTTTGAATCGTTCAATTACCCCATTCATTCTTGTATTTAATTGTTAACATTGTGTTACATTGATGATTATAACTTTGTTTCCAGTGAAACAACTAATATTTTAAAAAATTTAAATTCAATTCCAACTGAAGTCAATACAGGTAAAAAAAATTTTTAGTTACTTTTCATTCAATAATTAACAAAAAAATTTATTAAGTATTAAAAAAAATTTATTTTCGCAAGAAATGAAATCGTATTCTTCACCTCCACAAGAAAAGTATGAAATCCTTGCAAAAGTATGAAATCTTTGCAAAGTATGAGTTCCTGCCTGCCGATTTCAATATTCATCAGAAACTGCTAAAACTCTATTTAAAGTCTCAAAAATTAATTATTATTTGAAAAAAACTTTATTAATATCAAGTGTCATCCATTATAAGTTTTAAAAAATGTATTTGAACTTGAGTGGATGAATAAAAAGAAAAATTTATTAATGATTGAAAATTTGAACAAGATATATAAATAAATACATATGGGAGGAGTATGAACTTATAGTAATAATTGAAAAACTCAATAAAATGTCTGCAAATTTTGAATGATTAATATTCAAAAGAATCGTAAGAGCCCCCCCCCCCCAAATAGGGTTAAAAACCAATTCGTCAAAAAATGAAAGGACATTGAAATCCTGTTCTCAATATAGCTATATTTTGTTTTAATTTTACAAGCACAGAAAAATCTCTAGATATCCTTTTAAAATATACATTTTGGCAAAAAAATAAAAGTGCTTCCCTTTTCTCTTTTCTTTCTCTCTCTCTTTTTAAATCCTTCGGTGAGAAGGTTTTCACTTATCTCTGATCGTCTATGGTACATTATTCCCTCACCCCTCATTGGCAACATATCTGTTACCACGCATGTAACTTTGATAAAAATAAAAGAAACAATCTGCTGCTGGTTGGGAGTCGCAGAAATTTATTTTGATAAGCAAATGAAATCCTAACTTTTAATGATATCTAATACTAATTTTGTTCTCAGAGAAAAATATTCATTCTGCAAAAAATTTCATCATTGACAACGATAAGTTTATATTTTACAGATCCATCATATATTTTAGAAAAAATGAGTTTTTTCCCACTTAAAAACCCTAGTGTCTTTCTACTTGGAAATCTTAATTCACCAGGTAAATCTAAATATAAATACCTCCTCCCACATTTGATCTGACAAAAACTGTGTCAATTAACTAGAATTAAATAAATTTGCTTGCATTTTAGAATAATTAGCATTTTAAGGCATAATTATTTAAGCAAAGAATTAAAGAAAAGACATTTCCTTTATTCAGTGGGGGAAAAAATAGAAAAATGACTCATATCACTTTCGTATAAAAAGTACGCTATCCTTTTTCTTTACGGTAATATTTTTTCCTATAAAAAGCCACTTTTTTATACAATGTCTTTCATTTAACTGAATTCAATGTAAAATTATTTTTACATCACTGTATCATCTTTCCTATAAATGAGAAGTATTAGTACAGCAGTTCTGTTTTCATTTTAGCTATTATTATTTTTAAAAACAGTTTTTTGAAAACGCTTTTCAAAAAAAAAAAAATTACAAAAATATTTTAATGCAAATTCTTAAGATTATATGCTTGCTAATATCAGAAAAAATTATTTTTATGTATTATTCTTGATATTCCTGATAAAACTAAAAAATACAATGAAATTTAATTCATCTGTTAATTATCGTTCATCAAGATTGTTTATTGTTTTGCACCATTATAATATTCTTGACGATCGAATTCCTTTTATTTAAAATTCTTTACACATAAGCGTTAACTAAAATTAGTTAAAAAAAAAAATTGGAACAGTAACCCTCGTACGCTAGAGAAAGAAATGTCAGAAATGTCATATAAGAAAGAAATTTCAAATGAATTTTTCTTTGAAACTTGCTTTTGAAGAATGCAATGTAATTTTCCAGACAGATAGTGTTAAAATAACAAAATAAAATACTGCCATAAATAATAATTACAAACACTTTCTAATTTATCATTATCTTCAAAAAAATCATTGCAACTTTGCCTTATGAACTTTGAAGAGCACTATAAACATTAATGTAAAGAGGAAAAACTGAGAACCAATATTCGTTTATCAAAGTACTATTCTTGCATGTGTAAAATTATGAAAATTCGCTTTATTTTAGCATTATTTCTTCGAGTTTCTTGTTTTTTTTTTCTTTATAAGTACAGAATATAGTCCAACATTCATTGTAAAACAACGTTATTACATGCTTCCGGTCGAAAACTTGGAAAAAAAATAAACGAATTCAATCTTCTAACTTAATTACGGTCAACCTTATATTTGACCGTGATTGAGTTAGAAGATATTACACCTAGCGCTAAAGTTTTTGATCGAAAGCGCCTAAATAACGTTCAGTTCTACAATAAATGATGGACAAATTTTGTACTTATGAAAAAAAAAAATAAAGAAACACGAAGAAATAATGCAAAAATAAAAGGAATTTTCATAATTTTATACGGGCAAACTTTATTACATAAAAGATTAGATATTTCTTAAGGTAAATAAATATGACTTTAACTATCATCTCTTTTATTATTATTTCCCAAAAATTTATCAATTTATTTTTAGTAATTCAACTGTCATTTCTTTTGGTTAGATTCTTTTGTTTTTAAAATTTAAATATAAACTTTATTATAACTTCTAATTTAATATTGAATGATGCATTAATTTTGTTTTTAAGTGTAACAGAAAAATTAAATGATTTATGAAAAAATAATGGGACATTTCCATAGCTTTTTACAAAAAGTAAATGAGAAAGAGTTTTAAAACTTAACTCCCTTATTATTTCCTATATTATTATTCTTAAATCTCCTTAGATATATTAGATCTTTAGATATTTTTTATTATTAAAAATTGATACATTTATAGTTAATAATTATTTAAATAATGAGTTTAATAAACATAGTTCATTTAAAATTAAGAAAATATGTAAGTTTTTGTTACACATCGTATACTCTAATCTTGGCACAGCAGCTGATTTCTAAACCTTTAGTGATGGGCATATCTTTTCAGTTGGACAAATGCCTTGAAGTAATATAAAGAGTTATATTCTCTGTTTTTTAAACACCAAATATACTACAAAAAATTATGAAATCTAAACATTTTTACAATTCTACCTCCTCTGATCATAATAAATTCTATTAAAATTAAAGGAGTTATGAAGATTTAAATACTATGACAAAATAATTCCAACGGTCACTTTCATGTCGACCAAACGACAGTTTCTCTTAATCGTTGCCTCTTCATAATGTTCAAAGCAATGCGTTTTGGCTCAAACGTTATAAAATATCATCGTATATTAAAGAAATTTTTCCAATCGAAGAATATGTTCATCTTTTTAGATGGATATATGTAATTATATCTTTGAGTTATAGCTCTCATACGAGAGACAGTTTTAGCCGTTAAACGATCCTCTTCGGTGCAATTTATAAGACAATTGTTTTAATAAACTGATCAATATGGTTTCATATTACAACCCGTTTTTAATTTATTAAATACTAGCCGCCTTTGGCGACCAGCTGGTTCGCCATGTGTAAAGCGTTCTAAAATTTTCAACTAAATCACATATTCATTAGCCTTCAAGTAAATCCGGGCATTGATTGACCTGAAATCTATATTTTCTTTGAGATTATGGACGGAAAGTTCTAAAAGTACACCTTTTCCTAATAATATTCTTTAATTTTATAAATAAGTCAGTTTTAACCATCGGTTATGCTTCCAAATTATTAAAAAAAAATTCGATGATGTTGCCAAAATATTAAATGTGTTTTTTAAAGAAAGCGAGAAAGGGGAAAAAAGTATTAAATTAATGATACAGATATTGCAAACGATTACATAAATATGCCATTCAGTCGGGATTTCAATGCATATCTTGTCTAAATTCAATCAGGTTTACTATAAATAAAGATGATTTATGGAATAAATGATTTAGATATAGCAAACGATTAAAGAAACCTTTGCTTTGCATTTATTTATTTTTTTAGAAAATATCACATTTTATGTTTCTTTTATTTTATCCAGTCACGTGCTTATAGTTGTATTGCTTTAGATTTATTTGCGATGATAATTTTTTTTATTTGAACTTCCGGCATTCTTTTATTTTATCTAGTCACTTGCTAAAAAACATGGTTAAAATATTTCTTTAAAAATTCGTTAAAAATAGAAGCTTACGTTTTAAATTTAAAAAACTGATACCGTTAGAAAGCTAATTTTTTACTCTTTAAATTGATGTAAAAATCATGTTTATGCAATCATATTTTCGGAAGTTATAGCGGAAAAACGTCGAAATTTCGCTTAAATTTTAATTAATTCAAATTCTAATTAAAAATTCGAAAAAAGGGCTCCGAGGTGCACATTCCGGACCTCCAAGGTATACATGTACCAAATTTGGTAGCTGTAGGTCCAACGGTCTGGCCTGTAGAGGGCCAACACACACACACACGCACACACACACACACACACACACACACACGCACACACACACACACACACACACGCACGCACACACACACACACACACACACACACACATTGAGCTTTATTATAAGTATAGATTATAATGATTTATTTTTATTTTATTTTCTTAATTGTTTGAAAATGCATTTACTTAAAAGTTTTTTGAATGGATCAGAAATCAAGACTTAAGTATTATTTGGTTAAATCAAATAAAAAATAATATTTACCGCCACCATATGAATTACATTATTTGTCTCATAAACTTACAATTCATTAAGTGATGCAATTTCATGACTTAATTTATACAATACCTGTAAAGTAAGCATATAAGTAAGCATCTGATAAAGAAACATTTGAACATTCTAAATAGAAAAAAGAATTTCAATATATCAACTTACACGTAATTTCAGTTCACGTCTTTATTTCAATAGTATGCATTCTAAGAAACCAGGTTGTTACCAGAATCACCTGAAAGAAAAAAAAAAGACAATTTCTATTTATTTTAAGACGTAATAAAATCGTCACTGAAAACTATATCAGAATTAGTTCTCTCTATTTATTTATTTATTTATTTTTTGATGAAACGATATTCTTTTCTAAGCATCGATTGCTTCAAAATATATTTTCTCTTTAGGCAGCAATAAAAATATTTAGATGACAAGGTTTAATTAGAGACATTTTACATGTTTCGAAGACATTAAGCATACTTGACTAACACTTGTATGAAAGTTAACATTTATCCAAAATAGTCATTACTTTAATTACTTATGATCAATGAACATTTAAATATCAATGGTATTGATATAATTCAATCACTTAAATATAATATTGGTAATGAAAATTAGTGTCATTATTATACATTATTGATATATATTTACAGCTGCTTGTCAAAGAAACTGCATACATACAAACATTCATTGAAGGTTTGCAATTCATCACAGCCGTAAAACAAAATATTTTTTTCCTTAAAAGGCTTATACTTTTTCCATTTCTTATACACGAAAATTAAAAAAAGAAAAGCTACAATAAAAATATTTTTAAAAAATTACCTTGATATAAGATTGACTTTCCACATTTTAAGGATCCTTAAAGCCCAAAGAGATATATATATTTATGAAAAGAATCAGAAATTATTATAAATATGTCTGTCTAAGAATATAATGATAACAAAAGTAGATAGAACTACTTAAATGAAATTTTGTTTGTAATATTTATACCCAAATCAAGGCTCTGTATCAAAAAAAGACGGGTAAGAACACACAAAATGATAATTAATATCTAGTAATATCTAATATTCCACAAAGCTAATGCAGTACTCGGTATCATTATCAATTTTTTGGATTCTATGAATACTTACTGGTAATCTTCTCGACCTGACTCATCTCCTGTCTGATGATACTATATCAATCGTCTACAAAGAATTAGGGTGATATATATATAGTTCATTGTTCTATTTCGGTGATGCTATGAGCATGTGCAACTTTTTTCTCCGTTTTAACTCCAACCATTACTACTTTCTTATCCCACATAATGGTCTACTTAACACTGAAGATTTTCCCGTTTTTTCTATAGTATCAGAGAAGCCTTTTCTTTTCCCCTTTCATCTGCCCTTCAATCACTATTAAAATCAATGCCACATTGCCATTATTAGGGCACTTCGCTGCGTCATCATTCGAAAAATTGAAATCCCAATTTGGAATCATATTTCTAACAGAATCAGCGGCAAGTATCTTTGCAAATACAAGGCTCATACAGATGGAGTATACAGTTTCATTATGACGAGGAAAAAGTAGTTATTGATTGTATCAAGTACAAAAGTATCAGGTAAAATTATCATATATAATAAAATAACAGTGTTGACCTATACCTGAGGATTCTATATATGAACTAAATTACACAAATTAAAACGAGATGAGGAATATTCAAAATTTAGTTTCAAAATCAAAGTCATTGATTTATATCAGACCAAACTATAGGTTTAATCAGTCAACAGAAAGGTGCAAAATGCATGATTTTTTCTCTTCACTATACTATATAATAAAAAATTGTGAATATTCCCAAGATATATGATAAAAACCTTCGGGTTTCTTACAAGTTTTGCAGAATATCTATGAAACAAGAAATTTTTCGCACTATTTAAATTTAACTCTCCCTCTTTGGAATAGCGACATTCAATTCAAAATGCGTTTGTCTATACTTTTGAAAGTAACGTTTCAAAGCTATTAATTCAAATGAAAAACTTGAACTCGAGGCTATTTCCAATCTCCTAACAGCATAACTCAAATTGGTTAAAATCCTATCAAAATTTTTTTAATTATTGGAATAAAAAAGCAACATGAGCAAAATATTAAAATCATTCCGTACCATGATTTAGCAACAAAATGTTTCCAGTAACTGTGTCATTTGCAATATTAAATACCCTTAATTTTTATTGAGTTCAAGTTGTGACCGTAAAGTCAAAAAATTATACTGACGCATTTGGTTAATTGATGCCCATTAATTACTATCAACATTTCTTTTAATCATATTCAGTAAGTGATATGGCTTTATGGTTTGTGAGGCAGATAATTTTTTCTCGAATTTGTTAATATCAGAGTGAGTGATGTAACGTTTTATAGAAATTAAAGTTTTATCATACGGCTATAAAGGTATCATAAGTTAAAAGTTTATTTTTAGTTAACATTATAAATAAAATCTAAATCTGAAATTCGTTTTACTGTAATTGTTATCCAGAATAACAGGAAAATGATTCCTATAATGTCACATAATTAATTAAAAAATTCTAATACTAAAATTGATAAAACAAGTAGTTGATAGTTTTGATGATGAAAATTCAAGTGATGAAAAGGATTTAGCGATATGATATAAAAAAGAGGTTATAAATATTTTAGGCCAAATAATCATAGGTTAAATGACAAATGGACTTGAAAATCCGAACTGGGACTAATTTATAGAGAAAGGATTCATCAAGATAGTTAATCGATTTAAAAACTTAGTTCACGACAAGATAAATTTGCTCGCATTTAGGTAGTGCATGCTTTTTTTTTGTTATTCGAACCGAAATTGTATGTTAATAATGTTATCGACTCTTTTTCGTAAAGATAATCTTAGAATTGTTAAAATACTGGTCGTAAATTATGTTAATTGATCATGAACTTGAAAAGTTGGATAAAATGAACTTGTTATGATGCTACTGATGCTTAACGTTTTCTAAATTTCAGAATTCAGAAATCAAAAATAATATTTACTCCTTAAGCTGCTGAATTAAATGATAATTACCCTCCCTAAATGATAATTACCTTAAATGATAATTAATATTATTATAAAAATATACAGATTCTCAGAATGCGGACAAAAATACCAGATTCACACGCATGTAAAATTAATTTGGCAATTAACATTTTATGAGACAGTTTACAGACAGATTAACAGTTAATGAGAATAAATTCTGGGATCTTGTGACATTACTCGGAATTCTGAGGGTGTAGGAAAAATTGTTCAAGTAGTATATCTATAAAGGAGTATTAAGCAATTTAATTCCAGTGTTAATAATGTATTACAGCATACAATTTTGTCAAAAAAAAAAAAGAGTGGCATGTCCCTTTTTTTTTATCAAGTTTCTTAGCAAAAGGATATTTGAATTTAAAAAAAAATCTTTGATGGAGTATGAATTTCATTTCTTATGGATAAAAAAGATTTTACAGAAAAAAAATAATATCGACTAGATAAAGCATAAATATAAATATTAATTGTCTATTTTTTAAATTAAAAAAATTCGCAGTTACCATTTCAAAATCACGAAATGTAGACTATCACATTAGTTAGGAAAAGAAAAATATCGTATATGTATTGTTTATATGAATGTTTTTTAAATTTTAACCACAATTATATTAATAATAAACAATAAAATATGCAACTTAGAGCAAAAATTCAAATATAGTTTGTGAAATCCCCATTTTAGAGAAAATACAGCTTGGCTGAAGTTAGAGAACAGACGCTGATATTTAGACATCAATTAATTTTTTACTTTTCCACTTTAAAACTTTTTGCAATGTGTGTTGTTATACACGCAGAGAAACAAACAGGTTTTGCTAAAATTAGCAATATTAATTTAATTAAAATAATTTAAAGATAGAGTTAAACATGTTTTCTAGTAATAGTTATTATACAAAATTGCTGAAATTGGTTCATAAATAGTTGCCAAATTCGACAAATGTTGATGGACTGTTACTAGAATTAGAGAAAAAGCCCAGATAACTTTTATAATAGTTGTCAATCCTCATAAATTGGCAGCAGTGCAAATTAAAAAAAAAAGCAATCAAGGGCTACTGAAATCGCCAAATGTTGTTTTAAAAAATAAAGGTATCACAAAAAACTAAGTGTGACGCATCGTATGAGGAAAAAATGATATTAAAAAAAAAGCAAAATCTATAAAATGCCGTACCCCGGATCATATTTGGAAATGCTGATGTGAATTTGGGTATCAAAAATATTTTTGCGTTAATAAGATTAAACAAATTGATTATTTAATTTGGGAAAGCAATTTCTTTACTTGTATTGATAACACAATTTTAATTAACAACTTTTCCTGCATTAAAATGTTTTCTGAGTTAATTTCATAATTTTGAAGATAAAAAAATTAACTACGAAAAATTCGAAGCATTTAATATTTTAAACTATTTTTCTATCATCCTATAACCGAAAGAAAAGTTTATTTAGATAGACCAAATAGGGAAGGCTTCCCTATAGTAAGTATTTTTTTTAATAATTACTAATAATTTCAGAAACAAGAAAAGGCAATACTGCAAATTATTAAATTTTTACTTAAATGGTCAAATTTGTAAGCAAGTTTACTAAGGCGAAAATAAAAAAGTTGCAAAAAGAAAAAAAATGTTGTGAAAAAAGTCTAAGAGGATTTCAGGCAGTCAAAATGCTTTAAATGAAATAATTTTATTGCTTTTTACGAGTTTGAAAAGCAATATAATATCTGAAGCATTATACAAACTGTCCCAGTATTCAAACTTATAAATTCATTCAGAGATAATAGAATAAATTATTTACATTAACCAGGATGTATAATTTACGGTTTTTTCAACTGTAGAATAATTTTTTCTTAAACTTTTTGAGATTATTAATTGAATTTCCATTAAAATTATTGTATTCAAAAAGTCAAAATAAAACTTTAATTTCCCCTTTACTTTTTAAAAATGAATATAAGTTAGGAAAAAAAAAAACAATTTATTTTGATAGATATCAATCCTAATTTTATATGCAAATGTATATTTCTCATTATGAAATCAAAATTAGACAAAACTTATTTATTTTGATAGATATCAATCCTAATTTTACAAGCAAATGTATGTTTCTCATTAAGAAACAAAAATTAGACTAAAAAAAATTATTTTCATAACTAACTATTCATTTATACTATGTTACCTGTTACTTTTAAAATAAACTGACGAGTTTGCATAAACATTATAGAACACATAGTTGAAATAGTTCCTAAAAACACAACAAATGTTTTTAGGGACTATTTCTCAAACTAATATTCTATGCAAAACAGGCTTAACTCCAAAAGCCTTAAGAATTTTGCGAATTCCATAGAGCTTTTATTGTTGGTTATAAAGATATTTTAACTCAACATGCGAATTCTTTTCGTAAATTCTATGTTGTTGAGTATATGCATATTCTTTTTCCTTTTTTAATACCATGCATATACTCAACAACACATATTTGTGCATTCTATCATGTCTGAAAACAGAGAAACAATACAAATAAAATATATTCTACCAATCTTTCCGAAGTACCAAAAAGGTGATACAACGAGCATGAATATAAACACAACAATAATACTCTTTCACGTCGACTTTATCCTAGAAAAGGATTACCACGCGAACGTTTTCCCGTTGAAGAAAAAGAAAAAAATAATACCCTTTTTATATTCAAAATTACGTCCACTCCATACCTTCAAACTCATCGTGATTTTCAACAAGTCGAAAAACATTCCCTTTTGTCAACTGGTCTTCGGGCATTTTTAAACTTTTTTTCTATAGATCAAAGGCGTTATCGCCCTGGTCTTAAGCCTGTTAGGGCGCCCTGGTATATCCGGACTTGTTAGAGACGTGTGCGGGCAAATATCCGTCCAAATCCGGCCGCTGTCGAAGTAATGCAGAAAAGACCGAATAACAGTTCCAAAATGTTTGACTCTATCTTTTCTATCGTTTTGTCGTTTTTATTCGCACCCTTTTACGGTATTATAACTCCTTCTTTCACCCCCCCTCCCAGTATATGTGTCTTTTTTGCACAATTTTTTATTTTTCTTTTTTTGTGTGTTTGTTGTTTTCGCATTCGGAATTCATCTTTTCCTGTAAAGTCGGCTTATCCGCCTTTCATCGGAATAAAATTGAAAGGGGTTTAAAGACCTCTCGCGACAGGTGGTGGGGGAGGGATGGGGGACGGTGCCTCCCAGCTCGTAATTCGACAAATGGAGCAGTTACATCGTCCAAAAGACGTCCCCGTCTTGCTCCGAGGGCACGATTTGATTCTTAGCTCTTGTTAAAGAAAGAACATCGGAGCTACCCTCTTTACCAGACTAGTGCCGTTTTATAGAAGAAAGTGGATGTAATATATCCTTGAAATTTACAAGGAGAATAGCAAGTGAATGTTGGTTTGACATTTTTCTTGTTTCCATATTTTCTAAAATTAGAATTCCATAGCATCGATTATTCGAAAGTTCTATATCGAACACGCTATGAAATAAACTTTAGAATATGTGGCGAAAATAACTCATGACTGTTGATATTTTTTTCCTTCATACGTTAGTGATAACAGTTTTTAAAAATAAATACAATTAGTTTCAACCATTCGATTTTCAGTTTTCCAATTCTCTGTACCGTTTATTTTTGTTTTATTGAAAACTTAGATATTAATACTTTTTTCTTTTACAAATAATTAGCATACTGAAAAAAAAATATAATCTCTGAATCACCAAAATGTAAATAATTACTTTATTTAAATTCATCATGAAAAGAATTATCTTCTTCTAGGTCCAGAGAACTTGGCATTCGTATTCATTATATTTTGAAAATAATCATTTTTGTTATCAATATGTGATAACAAGAATTAAAGAGGAAATTTTAGCACTACTATTACACTTCTTCAGCTTTGTTTCTATAATATTTCAGTGTGAAAGTATAAATATACTAATATTTTAATGAAATTGAAAACTTTTTTGTGTAAATCCTAAACATTTATGTGATAGAGAGTGATTATTCTTTTCCAACGATTTGTCAGAATTGCATCATGTTACTCCATTAATCACTTACAATTTGTTATTATCAGGTTGTTGCATTCCATTGAGCTTATGAACGCTGCAAAATAGCATCTTATGTTTTAAACGCCATTCAATGAATTAATTACATTTTGAACTAAAATAGGACTCTGCAATATACTACTAAGATAAAATAAACATTCGAAAAAAATCCTTTAATCTATAATTGATATGATTTTCTACAGCAAATATACAACTATAAAAATATATGTTCAGAAAAATGTTTTCCGCATTTTTACAACTTCTTTACATACCGGCAACAGGCAAAAAATTATTTCATGTAATTATCTGAAAAGAAATTTTTAAAAAATAAGATGTGGATTTTAACTTGGACTTAACTTCAGAAATGATTTTTAACCTTCCAAAATGTCGAATGTAATTGAAGGAAGAATATTCACTAAAATTTGTTCACAAAGCAATTATTGTAGAAAAAAACATGAAACGTCGTGAAAAGTCTTTGTAGACAATTGTTTGTCAAAGACAAGAATTGATAGGAACAAGATATTTAAAGAGTACAGCAAATCTGTCACAGAGGAATCGCGCTTTGGAAAATCATTCACTTCGTCTTATTATCAATTTGGTACTTAGTTTGAATTCATTTAACGTTTAGAGGCGTTATTGGAGAAATGCTTGTATGAAAACGTCGGAAAGAACAAAAACTGGAATGGAAAAAATAATGGACTTGCAAACAATAATGAATCTTTTTATATTGTCATTATAACTCTTGAATTTTGCCAAAAAAATTATATCATACGACTATACGGACATTGTATTCACCTTATTTGGTATAGTGTGATTTATTTTTCTTTAATCAAAGCTTGAAATCGACTCTTCCTAGTCACTATTTTTAGTTCATTTACTAAATAAAAAAAAGATCTACCAGCGTACTCTGAAAGAATTTCACATTAACAACATTAACGCATATTTTGATGACTGGTAAAATTTTGGTAGAAGAGCATTACAATCGAAGACTAGGACTTTAAGCAATATGCGATAAATTTTGGGTAATAAATTAATACCTTTTGTTTTGCGCCATATTTTCAGGTATCATTTGTTGCAGCAGTATTTCAGTTTTAAATTATTATTTTACTCATTTTGCTACCCACAGTGAAATTTTTCTTCCATTAAATAACAGAATACTGTAAACAAAATATTGGTATCAATTGATTTAAAACACAAAAAATCTCAAAATGGCAATGAAATCTAATGCCCTCCAGTTTTTATAAGGATAAACTGAAATCCCAGAAATAAAAAATAAAGTCCTCAGATAAAAATTAAAATTCCTAGTAAGATGTATATATGAATGTATATCCTCTTATTATTATGCTGGAAGAAATTAAATTGGGAGGGAGTTAGGGGTTAATATAATACCAATATAATAAGTAAGAGAATGACTATGGTTTCATAAAACAGAATCAAACAGATAAAAAAAATCCGAATTTCCGAGTGAGTTCAAAAAATAATAAACGCTTATAAAGTAAAGGCACTCGATTTATTAGTCAAAGGTTCATAAATTTAAAAAGTGAAATATTGATTAATAACAGGCGTCATCATCTAAAAGCATTTAAAATTACCAGAAACATATTACTTGGGAAGTGATGTCGTTGAAACTAGTAAATAAAAGCGTTTCCTAAATCAAAGCGATCTCACTACACAAAGTATTAAAAATTCGATTAGGTCCTATGTTTTAAGGACATCTGACATGGTAATTATAATTATCCTTATTAATTTTATTTAATATTTAATTAAATTAAAGATAATTCATGTCAATTATATTTTGAAAAGTTACAAAATAGACATTAATTTCATGCAGGATGCTCACAATTTTAATTCATTAAAAATATTTTTTTTTAAATCTTTAAATAGAACATTTTATTTTTTTTAAAGTTAAGACTCAGAAAATCAAATGAAATCTTTAATTCAAATAGGAATGATCATTAAAAATCACAGATAAAAGTAATTCCATTGATTTTGTGAATCTTTTATCAGTATTTCCTTTATCAAACCAGACATAAAAGGCCAGGAGGGAAAAAAAAGTGAAATCAGTGCACCCACATACAAAAGAAAAAAAAAGGGAGTGCTCTGTCCTGGCCACTAATTTTCCCCACGCCAGAAGAATTCGGTACTCATTAGCGGCAATGACCAAAAGCACGTCGACTTTATCTGGTTCCTTGGGACTCGTTTCGTGCCTAATCGCTTCAATCGGCAACAGAATAGAGCGAGTCCCCGTTGCCTATTCTTTGGCGACTCTTTTCTGGAGTGCGTCCGAAATCTGTCGCTTGGCAAGGAGGTGGGGAATGGGTGAAAAACGAGTCCATTTAAAGCTTAAATCCCCTCCATGAAGGGCAGAGGTGTCATTTAGTGTGGTAAAAAGAGATTTTTGTTTGAAATGTTTACGAACAATTGATGAAGGGATTAGTGTTTTGTGGCAACAAACGAAGAGCAAATGGAGTACAAGCAATCATTGTCAATAATCAGGAAAGAGTCTACGAGATTTCCAGAAAGTTTCTGACAAGTAAAACTGTTTATTCACCGATTTTTAAAAATGGCATCATATGATTGAAAAATATTTTCCTTCTCTCTTCATAACATATATTTTTCTTAATTGATATAATTCCTCAAACCGTTTTTGCGGATAGATGATATTTTAAAATGCAAGAAAGAAATTGATGAATATTAAAAAAAAAGATGGTTTATTGTTAAAAAATTAAAAGAAAAATAATTATGGTATGATATCTTCAATTATCAAACTTTTTAAAAAAATCTAATATGACGTTTTTTTTATAACTGCAAAAGCCAAATTTTGTAATTGGTTTCATAATTATTTCCAAATATTCTAGAGTTTCGAAATTTGCTTATTCTCATCATAGAATTTAGTCATAAATCAATCATCAATTAAATTTAGATTCTTTATCAGTGATGCTACCTAATAATGAGACCGAGAATTGTTCATTTCATGGCTAAAATGCAGGAAACTAATCAAAATATTTGTTCCTTAATATAAAAAAGTTGTTTTAAAATACTGATTGAATTAAATTTATCATTGAATGATACCAAACTAGCTTATCCTTTTAATTAAATGTAAAATGATATTTTCCCTTCAAAATACTTTTATTACATATATATAACAAAAATTTTAGCATTGTCATGATATTTAAATAGAGTTTATCCTTTCATTTATACGACTTCTATACTATTTATGTAATTATTTAAATGGTCGCTATAAGTATTAGACAAATAAAAATAGAAAATTACAAATCTGTAACATAATGCAACAAAATTATTTAATAATATTACGACAATTTCTCAAGAATTTCTTTGAGGGTTGAAATAATTGTGAGATCAAGACACCATTATCCAATGGCAGAACGTACCTTCTAGTGAAGGAGCTGTATTGTGAGCTATGACTGTCTTTGTGTTTCAATCTCATTTCCTCCTTTATGCTGTTGGGACGAAAGGTAATTCAGAGATTTCAGCTGTCGACCACTATAAATCCTGTCGATACTGCTACGTTCAGTGGAGGCGGGGTGGTCGGCTGTATGCAAGAAGATGGTAATTCAGATCAAAGCAAATACTTAGGAAGGACAAAAGTAACTGCAATGAGATTGTATTTTCCATTCATACATCAGAATCAGTGTCTAATCTTATTCAATAAATAGCACCATCTGTTCTGGAAGATGAACGTGAAAATTCAGGTATCCTTATCATTTGGGAATGTTTTAATTACAATGTAATGTCTAGAAAGTATCAACATGATACAATTTCAAAAACTGAGTATTAGATAGAAAAAACAAATAATTAATTAGTCATTACAATCCATATACCAATTTTTACTGATTTTTTTTTAATATCTGCGATATTCAAGAATAAGGTATTAATATCTGAAGGTTTCTTAAAATATGTATCTCGATTCAAAGGAGAGTCAAAAGTATGAATTTCAAGAACCATGCCTAGAAAAAACTTTTGTAAATATTTCAAGTTTCAATAAGGAAATATAGTAGAAAATTATATTTTATGGGTGACCAAATTCTGCACTACTTGATCCCCACCCCTTCATATAGGTTGGTATACCATAAAAGTATCAAAATGTACTCGAATCACCCTGTAGATAATCTTACCTCTATATTATCATATCTGAGGGGATAAGCGTATTTCATTCTTTTGGGATTCGTAAGAAACTGCAGATCTTATGTCAAATAACTGGAATGACACTCTTCCTCCTACCCCCAAAAGTCCCCGTTTTAAAGAAAATGTTAAGAGATTTCATTTATACATTCATGTAGATGCTTGGAATTCTGATCTTATTTTGATAATTATAGCTTTATTTACTGGTTTATGAATAGCTTCAACTTGCTGTCTGTTTGTACAGCTGTATTTTATCAAAAACAGAGATTCAGAACTCAACTTCAACAGAATATTTGTTTTAAGAGAATATTTTGTTCTTAAAAAGAATTTATTATTTATATAAATTCTTTTATTTCCCTGGAAATGTTTGTAATTATTACTTCCATATTTTTCTTAGAAAATCGCATGGATATAATCCATTTCATTCTTGAGTTTATATCAAAATCGGGTTAGAATTCTTTTGTACAAAATCGTTTGACGATTCATTCATTGAGAAGCAATTTTAAATTTGTTCTAGTCAATCTTTTATTTATTAGTCAACATATTATAAACAAATATTTAATTAAAGTCTTCTGAGAATGCAGGGGCATTTTGTGAGTCTAAGGAATTTTTTAAAAATGCTTTCTATAATATTTATATATGCGATTAGTAAGACTTTTTGGAACCGTTTTATTACAATATTAAATTATTTTTCTAAAAATTAAACTTTCTCTCATGAAGTCATACATTCAATGCCATTTTAATAAAATATTAGTTTGTAATTAAAAACAAAATTTACTAATTGTCAAAATTCTAAATTTACAATTTGTATAATACTTTATTGGCATACCAGTTTATCACTGAAAGTTAAAGAAATTCCCAAATGAAAACTCACATTCAATATCATTTTGCTTGATTATCAGTTTGTTAACAAAATTAAAAGAAATTGAACTTATAAAATTACAGATTTGCAACTTTAAAAAATTACAGGTTTATTAGACTACTATTTTTTGTTTATTTCTAAGTATTTAATTAATGAAATAACACATTTACCTCTATATTTGTCCATTTGTATCGGTAGTAATTTCTTAGAGTAGGCATATTGGCTTTAAATATTTGCTATAAATGAAGCAGTAACTTCATATTGCATATATGTTGGAACTGCTTCAAGATTTAAGAAAAAAATTCTTCTTGTATTCTTAATATAATATTGATATTTAAAAAAACACATTGGCCTTTTGCTTCACAATTTGATTTCATATCATTTTACTAACCTATTCTTTTTTTTATTTCGAATTAAGTAAAGTATTGTTCGTTCAATTGTCAAAAAATGGAAGTAATTGCAGCTTTAGTTCTGCATTCTTTCTCATAAATTAACTAAAAGAAGTTGATATCAAAATAGACCTCTATCTTAAGATGACTTCTCTTATTTCTTATAAAGTAATTAAATCAGACTCGGAGAGTAAGCATACAGAAGCACTTACTAGATTTCAGACTACAATGCATTTATTACGATTGGGGGAAATGTTAGAAGTCATACAGTTAATATCAAAATGCTCATTTGTATGCGTATATGATGTGATTGAATGGTCATATGATTTCATTGATTACTTAATAAATCATGTTTTAAAATGATGTATTGATACATGGACAACATCTCAAAGTTCTTTATTCACCTCAGTGAAATATGTTTTCTGTTATAGTAGTACTTGCCTAGATGCTATATCTGATAAATATATTTTGCTGATCTTTAATAGTTTACAGCTATGACTTCTACAACATTACACTTAGACTTCTTATTTATTAAATTTTAAATAATTCTAACCCTCAAAATGCATTTTTTTCTCAGACTACTATGAGGGTTTCTTACTTAATTAGTAAAAAATTTAAAATTGAATAATCTTTACAATCCTTTACTTTCCCAAACTGATAAAAAAAAATGAATCGGAATGCAGTAATTTGTTTCTTTCGGACAAATTTTTCTATAAGGTCATTTATATGACATAAAATTGCTAGAGAGTATTGTGTAGCATGATTTTTTAGTCATATTTTGGAAAAAAAAGACTTCATATTTTAAATTTATTCCAATCTCTTTCAACTAGAGTTATTTTTTACATCAGACAATTCAATGAACAATTTACATATTTGCTGTTTCCGAGCCTTAAAATATAAAGATCATGATATGATTAATTTTAAGACAAGTTTTTACATTAAGAGGTTCATTCTTTTTCTATCTCTAATTCACAAAAACTTTTTCATCTTAAAATCCAATTATCCCCATAAAACACTTTTGATAAAAATATATGCAGGTGATAGTTTCAAAATTTATAATGAAATGCAGATTCAATCTTTTAAGTTCCTTTTTGACAAATTGAGTGATTCCTATCTTGACAAAATTGTACCTATTTACCTTGCACATCCACAATCAAGAAAGTCACAATCAAGATAGATTAATTATATTAATAATTTTTAATTAAGGAATTATCTATTTTATTAAAATTTAATAATTTACTCTGGCGATTAAAATTACTACAAAAAGTAAATTTCTCTAAATTAATCTCATTATTTATTTTTGATAAGCATTGATTGTCAAAATGGAAATATATGACTATAAATATATAAAAAACTCAATCTAATTATTGTGATTACTTTTTCTTGGCAGTAAAAAAGCGTACTGTAATTTCAATTCCAAATTATTCTCTTCAATTTCAGTATTGAAATTGAAAAAAATAATTTACTTAAATAAAACAAGTTCAAATCCATAAATAATCTTGATGATTATCCGCTATATAAAATAATACCCTACACTTTATAAAATGAGATTAAATGATTTACTCTTAGATCACTCCTTTAATTTGTAGTTAATTTACCTTCACCACTTCAAGCAAAGGCGAAAATAAATGTTGTATTCATCAGAATGCTTAATACATTTGCTGGAAGAATATTATTTGTATGAAACAGATCAAATGGTAAAATCTTTTGATTTTGTCTTTTTAAATAAATTATATTTAGCTGGAGATATAGTGCAATAATGCCACTCCTCACATTTCAGAACAAATATTATAGAGTCAGATTGGTAAACATATTTCAAAAATAAGAATTTCAGTACTAGACTACTAGACTTATGGAGTGAATCATGACTGATGACTTAAATGAATTATCTTTAGCTGTACATAATGCCCAATAATTCTCTCTCCCCATCCTTCCCAACACAATTTATGAACTATTTTTAAAAAAATCAGATTTAAATGTATATTTTATAAATATTAATTTCATCAATAGATTTACGGAGTGAGTCAATTTTATTCGTTTAAGACTTTATGGCTGTAGATATTAAAAACTTAGAAATTACTTTTAACAAATATTATGTCGGAGGATTATCGCGTAATGAAGTATATACAAATAAAAATTAATATCTCTGCCAGCTTTTCACTTTCGTATTTTGGAATGTATTACATTTATTATTAATATTATGAATCAACTCGCTTATTAATTAGTTTTGCAGTTAATTGTTTCACATAGAATGCATCCAGAATATAATTACAAAATAAAAGAAAATTCATGAAAAATTTACTTCAAAAACAAAATTTATATTTAAAGTTGCTTTAAAATAATTTATTATGGAAAACTCTGGTCATTAGTTTTTTAAAAAAACACTGGGTTTTTTTTAATACTTTATAAAGCCTCATTTTAATGTGTAGGTCAAATCGACTCGTTTCAGTAGAAGTAGATAGAAAAAACTAAAATCGTCTCTTATGATCTTATTGTGCAGAAACAATATTTAGCATAAGTAATGCAACTTAAGTTGGGAGTCACCAATACTTCAATTCTTTGAGACAATAAAGAATTAAATAAAGCTTTGCGGTATTGCAAAAAAATAGTTATTAGTTTAAAAGAGGGATGAGACATCAGAATAATGTATATCCTTCAGCTTGGTTAGAACTTCATTATGTATTCGAATTTATCTGCATCCGTTCACTTTAAATACTGTAACTCCGATATTCAATTTACTTGTAAATATTTAAAATAAAAAATATATACATTAAACGCTATTTGAAGCTTACAATTCTTATCTCAGACATAAAAATAGAAACCTTCAACAATCCATACTATTTTAATAATATTAGAAAATACTCATCATAAAAAATATTTGTCTTAGAGAATACTTAAATACCATAATTTGGTCGTAATTAGTAATTAATTCAGTTCTTATTTTTCTGACAATTTTAAATAATCAGTGCAATTATATTAATATTTAATCCAAAAAAATAGTCTTCTTTTACTCAGTATCAAGTGCTTGTTGCAGTAAAATACGACTCATTAAAATTTTAATCCAAGAGGATTTAGAGAAAAATAATTTTGAAGAAAGGAAGTAAAAAGAACGGTGGCAAATGAAGTAGAAATTAATTCTTGGGCTTAATCCCCAGTTTCTTGATTCTCATTAAATATAATTATCTACTGAATATTAATAATTCACTGAATTATCTTGTATATAAAAGAAATTATTGTTCGCCAATATAATTAAACACATACCTAATGAGAGGCTCACAGAGCTGATGATGCATTGATGATCTTATTAGCATTTTTTTAAATCGGAATCTCTTATTAAATACAGGAATTATTCCAGGACTATTTTACCTGACGGAGTGATACATTTTGTGGTTTTACAGTACTCGAGTAATTTGTCTTGGTGTACAATAATAATATTTGTATATGGATTAATTCTATTTGTAAAAAGGGAAATGGATAATTAAAATAAAATTAATTAAATATAGATTGAAAACTTTTAATTCAATATAAATTAAGTGAAATTTAAGATCCTAAAGAAAATGAGTGTTTAAATTACTTATTAAAAGTAATTATAATAATTATATTAAAGAAAGTATTTGAAATTTAAAATTTATGAAAACTTAAAATTGATTAATATTTGAATATTCAATCAAGAAAAGTCGACCAGCTCTGAAGCGTTCGGGTGAGAGATAACTAGATGTCCCAACACAAATTTCTCAGCTTAAAAACATAATATGCTCAGAAAACTTATGTGCACGGAACATAAACAAGTAAAAAACAATCTATATAATTATAAACAGAGCAAGAAATAAATGAAGAAATACGAAAAAGAAGAAAAATATTAATAATTAGAAATTAATATTTAGTAATAATATTAGTTATTAAATTAATAACATATTAATATAATAAAACATAATTAACAGGGTAATAATACAGCACAATAAATGTGTAATGATATTTTGCAATTAAAACATATAATATATTAAGTTTGATAAGGTAAGAAGTGTAAATGCTTACGCAATATAGGTTAATAAGTTTGAATAAATATTAAAGTTAACAGATAAACATAATTTTGAATTAAATAATAAAGCTAACAAATGAAAATAATATTGAATTAACTGATAATTTAATGTAAAAATTAAAAATAGATTTTTAAAAAATGTTAGGGAAAATGTGTAGAGAACAGAGTAGATGCGAGATAAGTTCTTGTCTAGTCAAAAACCATGCATTACAACGATAATAAATCACAATAATGAAAGAGCTAAAATAATATCATCAAAAATATATACAGGAAAACGCATTGAACAGCAGCGAAATGGGCCTTGATGCTAAATATCGAAAAGGCCCAATTCACTATGAATTCCGAATTCAAACTTGAGATGCACACTTAAACTTCAAGAGAGAATGCATTTATCTCATAGCTTCAATGTTATAAAATCATTCAACTCAAATATTAATTATATCAATTAAAGCACACATTGAATATAAAAAGTTACTTTCCTCTACGACATATAACCCAGTGCATGAAAGTAAAATATAAAGGTGCAAATTGACTTCATCAATTCAATATTCCCAAATCAATCAACCAGTTCTCGGAATCATCAACAACTTTTATATCAAGTAAAGCCCACTCTGAATTAAAAAAAAATTCCTTTACACCGTGTTGAGCCCACATTTATTATATCAACTAATCAAAATTGATTATATCAACTCATACACAATTGAAAAAGTCCCCCTCCAGCCATACAATCTCGTACATGAAAGCAAAATATAAGGACGTGAATTGACTTCATCAATTCAATCTTAACCAAATCAATCAATTCGAATCTCAAAATCATCAACATCATTTATATCAACTAACACGCACTCCGAATGATAAAAAATTCCTTTACACCATGTAGAGCGCACATAAAAAACAAAATTGCTCTCGGTTTTTAATTCCCGGAGACGCAAAAGAGCCGAAACGACAGAAAAAGAAACGGAATTGCAAGGAAGCAAGAAGAGCAGATCATTCTTGCGGCGGATCCTTAGTCCCCTAATTTGGCGACATTATTTGTACTTAGGGAGATGTTTAACGTCCTTCCCCGCAGGACAGCCCATCATTAAAAGGGTAATGTGCCGCACTGGGGCTCGCCAAATCTGCAACTAATGGTCGAGAAGGCCTTACCAAAATAATGGCCTGCCCTTTTCCTCAAGAACGGGAGGTGTAATCCGCGAAATGTAAATTCATTAGGAAGACCCTTTTCCCCCGTCACTGCTCTTCTTGTTAGGGGCTGTTATTCTACAAGTATTATTCTTCCCGCCCTCTTGCTTCCCTCCTCCCCCTTTTTTTTCGGTCGTTGCTGATGTCCTTATTTTATCCACTGTCGTTTGGACCCTCCAGCGCTTTTGCCTGCTGTTCTGCAAGAATTAAAATCGTTCGTTTTGGATGGGAAAAAGACTGGAATATGTTTTCCAAATTCGACCGGCTCTGTTCCATTGGAAGTTGGATGTGTTAATGAGTTCGGAAAGATGTGTCAGGTGTGTGTTGGATTGAAATGGAAAGATTTGGACGAAGAATTTAGTTTTAAATGTCTCTGACTTTTACCACAGTTGCTTGTGATTCTTCTAGAGGATTTACTTACAATGCCCCCGCCCCAAAATTACTTTTAGAGCAGAAAATCCTTAATTAGTTGCTGTTATTATATATTAGTTGTTGATATTTAACAACTAATTAGTAGAATATATTAGTTAAGGAAGAATATATTAGTTCCAAGCATGGTTCAAATAGATATTAATTGTAGAATTAAAATAACTGTGAATTGAAGGATAAAAATAGGAGACTTGAAGAGTTTGGTGTAAAACACTATTTGAAATTTTAAGTTATTTTGTTATGGAGTTTTGTTGCTTACTTTTCTCCAGTAAATTTAATTGCTAGCATATTTGTTGAAAAAAGATTGAATTAATTTTAAAACACAATCACGTTGTAAAATTTGTGCAAAATGGTGAGAAAAAAGTTTTAATTAGATATTCTAGAATTATATATTCTGAACTTTTTTTTAAGGAAAAAAGATAGGGAGAGAGAGAGTGTGTGTGAGAAGGTTTCAGATGTATTTTTAAATATGTCAATCATTATATTAATATTATATGCCAACTCGATTTAGAAATAACTTCATTTATTGAATTCCTTACCCTTGTTCTTCTAGAACGTGTTATAAAAAATTATTGTTCTTCTTCGCTATCTTTTCCCATGACATTCTTTCCATTTTCTGCAAAATGAAGTTAAATTGAATGAACCTTTCCGAAGTGGTTAAAACGTCAAAAAAGACTTTTTTTTTAAAAATCCCAAATTCACATTGTATTTATGTAGGCTATTTGAGCGTTTGATATTTGTTTACTAAATGTTATGTAAAATTTCAATATTTCTTTAGTAATTGATATTTGATATTTTTGTTTCCATTGAAATGATGTTTATTTATTTGAAATTTGTATTAAGTCAGGTATTAAACCTTTACCCTCGAATGGTGCCCTTCACTCACCAATCAAGATGGAGCATCATTTTGATGTTTTATTTTTTTATATATATTTGATTGTTAAAAATATCTACAAAGTGATAAAAGATATAAATTTTTCGTTAGAAAATCAACCTAAAATAATTATATTGATTTATTTTTGGAACTATAAAGAAGTCCTTGTATTGAGTGAATAATTATGCATCGAATTACTTTCCTGAGTGCAAAGGGTTAATAGTTTAAACGGGAAATTTTTGTGTACAAAGGAAAACCTATACCAAATGATTCTTTCACGCTTTGTAAGCTGATAGAAATATTATAAAAAGCTTTAATTCTACTCTAAATACTTGGGTATATTTTATTCCAATCATACTGAGATTGAAAAAAGCAGGATAATAGCGATTTATCTTAATTGAATATTTTGTATTTTTCTTTATAGTAGAAATGCAGCTTTTCCATTCATGTATATATCTTGGGAACGTAAAACTCTTCCTGTGTATTCAGTGAGAAAAATTGCTCTAAGACAAAAACGCAGAATTTTTTTACAGAAAACTTTGAATATGTATTTCGGAAAAAAAGTCTGAATAAACTTACCACAATTTTTTCACAAACTGCAAACCTTTGGGACGAATCTTTTTGAATTCCAAGGTGTAGATAAAAAGGGGAAATTTTTTTTTTACAATAGTATCTGGGTTTTATAAAAGTCACTTTATTTCCATCAAAAAAAAAAAAAAAAAAAAACTAAAAGGAGAAAAAAAAAGAAGAGGAAATTACAAAAATTATTTTCATCTGCAAAAATAATAATAATAATCCTAATTTTGGCTATTTAGTTATAATGCAATTCATTTTTTATTATGCTAAGTTTCCTTTTTTATTTTATTTTCTATCGTATTATTTCATATTCAGGAAATTTCTTTCCTTTTTTTAATTCATATAAAAAAATGTTAAAAATTATGTCTTGTTTACTCTTAATTTTTCATGTAATTTATACCTGACAACTGAACACGTTTCTAAGGAAACAATTTAGGATGTCTATTTTTAACCAACATTGCATGATAATGTCTGAGGTTTGATTGCATCAGATATTACATTTTGAAATGAATGATTTTTATATCGTGCAGTTAGAAGAAAGAGCATCTCATTGTTCGTCACTTTGATTGCAGTTTTTACAAGAGCAAGTGTGAACTCTTTATAATGCCAGTTACTGCCCCTTTTTATATGAGCAATAAACATGTTACGCAATTTACAAATAGTATACCAGCATAAAATTATGTTACAAAGTGGCATTCATTAGAAGATTAAATATAATTTAAACTATTTTCATAAACAATGAAATGAATGATTCAATATTAAATCAGTGGTTTTCGTAAATTTCTCGTATACCCACCAATAAATACCTTATCCCCCTCTCCAATTCATATGAAAATGCGAATCTTGGGTAAGGCAACGAAAACTTTGCTGGGTATTGGCGAACAATATCTTTATCAGGGATTCATATCTTTATCATGAATCTTCCTCATTTGGCACAGACATTTTTACTGATTAAGTCATGTGATTACGTATTTTAGATACTTTTTTTGAATATTTTAGCATGGAGATATAATTACAATCATGAAGTCACATACAGAATTTCATTGATTTGACATTGAAATGTTGTTTATTGCATATATATGCATGCGTAAGTATAAAATGATAAATAAATCCTTTGTCAAATTTTGTTCAAAATTATTAAATCTGTTGTTGATTTAGCATCAAAATGAAAAAATATATATTGCTAATCCTATCTATTAGATTTTACCAATCTAATTGTTTTTATCGGTAGCTGTCGAGCTCCCTGGTATTCGAATAACCAGAGAATGAGTTTTTCTGAATGAATTTAGTTCAAGAATTGACAGAAATCTTCAAATTTTGTCTAAAATCCATCTACTAAATTTTATCCTAAAAGTTGAAGACGTTTTTAAGTTCAGACGTTTTAAGACGTTTTTTTTTTTTTTTTTGTTCACAGACATATCTCATGCCAAAAATGGGTTTTTTAAAATCGAGGAAGTCAAGGCGGTTATGTATCAAAATATCTAGGTTGAATTTATTGACGATTACAATATTTTCTCAATACTTCTTAAACAAGGAATTAAAAGTAGAAAGCGACAGCTAAACATTTCCCCATCATAAGCATAATTCAATCATTGTTACATAATAAATATTCAATCATTGGCATAACACATAATAGCCTTAGCCATTAACATCCATCTATCAAATTGAATGGTGAAAAAAACTAAAATATAATTTTAAAAAATAATAACTTTTGAAAGATATATTTCTTTATTATTTATTCTTTCACAAAGGAGGGAAACAAATAAGAAATTCGCTTTCTATTTTTTTAATTGCATACCTTTGTGATTAAATCAATTTAAGAAAAGTAATTCTTTTTCCTCAACAATGTTGTGAATGAACTATAATAATTTTAATTTTCTTATATATAAAAATTTTGAATAAATGTGAGATGTTAGACATCAGCATTGACTCAAAGTTTTGAAAAAATTTTAATTTCTTCATGTAAGTATATATCAGACCTAATGTCCAATATATGAATTAGTTTTGTGTGGGTATGTGTTATTTATTTTGCTAACCTAGTATCTAAACAAATATCATAATTGAAATGTTTTGATATCTGTATCGTGTTTAATATTCTAGGGGCCTAAAAAAGTGTTATTATTTTTTATTGACAGAAAAAAAATTAAAGTTCTAGTTTTTTAATACACAAATAAGTTTGATATTACAAACTGAAATCTTTTTCAACGGATAAGTGTATTCTTTCACAAGCTATTTAGAATTCTTTTGTACAAAGAAAATATTACTGAATAATATTTAAAATATTAAAGAAGAAACGACATCGGAATATAATATTGGATTAATCAAAGAATTATTAAGGAAATATGAATTGCCCAAATTTTTAATAAAGAAAGAATTTTTTTAGAAATGAGAGGAGAAATAGATGGATTTTATAAAGGACTCTGTTATTATTATACCACAAATTAAATTATAAAGCACATATTTAGAATCGAACTTATCAAAAATTACCTATTTTGTAATATTATAAAGTTTTTATATACACCTGGTTGTGTGTATTTTAGAGCATCAATTGAACATTTAGATTAATCAGTAAAATTGAAGCACTTTCATTTTTTTTTCTTTTCATTAAAAAAATTAACAACTAATTAAGCAAAAAAAATTAGAGTTGGAATTTTAACTAAATAAAGCAACAGCTTAACTAGGTAAAGCAATATAACTGAATATAAAATTATTCAGTTATATTTTTCAATTCTTCTTCATGGGATTCATTTAATTTATATATATATATTGCTAAAATTATTAATATTTTAAAATAATTTATATTTCCTAATAATTTGTATTTTTTAAATACTATTTACTTAATAAAAGTTTCGTATCATAGGAACTAGATAAAAAGATGTTTAATATTTTTGTAAAAAAATAGTTACATTTTATTGTAGAAATTATATTTTTCTCTAAATATGCTGCAAAAATGAATAAAATTCAGATGTGTTTGTATTCGAATTTTTTCTCTAAAGACTACTTGAATTGACTGTTTCATTCTTTAAATATATTTTTTTAATGGGCAAATTTGATATCTTAGAAATGATGTGATATTAAATGTTCCAATTTTAAGGAATTCAATCCAGCACTCTGATGAAATATGTGATCATGTTTTATTTAGGCTGCCACAATATCATCAAATGTAGTGAATATTGTACTCTTTCATGAACAATAAACATAAATAAATGACACTATGCCATATGTGTGGCATATGCTACATATAATTCATAAATGATCACATTATTCACTACATTTGATTTTGATATATTTTCTCTGCATTTACTTATCTAATTTATTTATATGAGTTTACCATGGAATGACTAAAAATTAACTCTTTTTCCAATAATCCATTCATCAAGTTGTCAAATTATGCCTTTTGATTCTGTTTATTACATTGATTAATTTAAATAAGTATGGATTAATGAATAAAATATTTTTTATATATATAGTGAGACTTAAAAAATACTCTTAGTGCCTATAACATTTTATATTATTATTTTTACCTTACATTCTGCAGTAATTTTTATCACATACATTTTTCTTTTTAAAGTTCTTCAGAATGATTTAATATTTATTTTAGAAAATAATTTGCTTAATATGTTTCTGAATTTCTTCCTTCTAAATATATATTATTTATAAAATTAATTTCAAATTTAAATTAAGAATATTGTTATAGATAAAACATGCAATCTTAACAGTCATTTCACCTTTTATTTTAAAATATAATAGAACAAATATATTCAATTTCAATGTCCATTCAACGCTCAAATAAACACAGATTATCCTTGTAGAAGCAATTGAAATAAATACACTTACTCACTCTCCTAAGAATCGCTCCATTTTTCAACTGACTCTTTGCTGCTATTAATTTTCAAATGAAAAAAAATATGCACCAAATTAGTTACTAATAATTTTGTACTATTCATTACTAATAATTGTTGGCAAAATAATTTTTTTTATGACTGTAATGTCTTGATCTTGACTGATCAAATAAGAGATTAGAATTTCAGATTACTCGTTTATTTACAGAACAACTTGTTCTAATCTAAGGTTAAAATATTTGATATTTACACCATTTCGAACTTGATGATATTCATTCGTGCATTTGACTTACGTTTGATTTTAGGTATTGTTAAAACAATACTATCACATTAAAACCTTTTAAACATATATACTAAAGTAAAATAAATTTTGGGAAGTAGTGGCTGAGTTATTCAAATTTAAGTTTAATTCAAATATTTTAAAATTTATAATAATTGAAAGAAATGTACAAAAAAGAAATTGATATCACTGAGATTGCAAAGTTTTGAATTTTAGGATAGTTTTAGAATGTACTTTCTGGAATCATTCAAAATTACTGTGTATCAAATAAAATTTAATTAATTTCTTAACTACGGTACGTTGATAAGTTCTAACAATTTATAGAATACATACTTAATATTAGATTGAATTTAAGCTAGTTGTTTGATATAGAGTATGAAACACACATGCATAAGTAACTGCAATGGCTTAATATAAATAAGATCTTTAATTGCCTTTAGGTCTGCCTTTTCCCGGGGCTCTGTTTCCGTCGGAGGGGGGCAAGCCTTGCCGTCGGCGTAAGGCTCGAACCGTCTTCAGCGACCAACAGTTGCACGGCCTGGAAAAAAGGTTCGAGGCTCAGAGGTACCTGTCCACACCGGAAAGACTGGAACTTGCCACAGCTCTCAGCCTCTCAGAAACACAGGTAAGTTTCCTGTTTGTTTTTTAAGGATTTTTTTTCTCTACCTTGAATGTATTAACAATTTTTGCAGAGTTTACCGAGGGAAAATGCCAAAATTCAGTTTAATTTTTCATTAAAATTTTTTTAAGTAGCTTGTAGATGGACATTCCCACCCTCTAATTTATACATTGTGCTAAACTTGGTACATCAAATAGTGGACCTGAATATGATATTATTATTGACAGAGATAACAAGTTAATCACATTCACCACAACATATATATTTCTTGAAATAAGACAAATTCTGACTTCAACACAGATATTTTTATCGTATGAATTATATTCTGTCCAAATTTCCTATTTTATTTCAATTTTAAGAAATAAACTAGAAGTTAGCCACACTAGATATTGCCAACTTGATTCCAAGTTTTTCTGCACATAAATTGTGCTCCTTGTTTATTTTAGTTTATTTTTATGTTATTGTTTTTATTTATTGCGATATTCATGGTGAATAATTATTACATATCTATCTAAATAGAGTATAAATTATCTGCATAACTAAACAATCCAATATAATAAGTCTGGACGCAAATCAGACGGACAAAAAGAATTGTTATTTATACGTAGTTTTACTTTTGATTATCAAATAAACCAAGCCTGAAACTGCATTCGAGTAGCAATAAGCAAAATCTACACTTTTTTGTTTATTCCTATTTCTGTCCAATAAATTTTATTTACTGGTACCTTGCATTCAAATATATCCTATTGAAATTGAAACCAAGAAGTATTTAATTTTCGAATGGCGTTTTCAATGGCCAAGAAGATTTTTAATTTTCAAATAATAATTTTCGATATGGCTTCTCATCTTTTCTCTGAAAATGTCCCATTAGTAAATCAGTTTTTGTGGAAAAGAAAAAAACAAGTCAGTGAGCCTGTTCATTTCGATCAAACCAATTGCAAAGTAAGCAACATTATATTCTCTCATCGAAATAATTTTCTTATATCTTAGAAGAATTTTTTTTTCTTTTGAAATATTTTGCCCATGTGATGAAGTTTATGAAAGCACAGACAATATTTCGATTTTTTAATACATCTCTATTGCGAAAACTCTATGATAATAATTTCTTTAATTCTCTGTTACAATAATATGTCTCTATTGCGAAAACTCTGCTTATATCACTATTATAATAATCATTTCTATATTTCTCTGTTACAATAATATGTCTATATTACGAAAACACACAAAAAAATCACAATGTAAAACTCAGATACGTAGATTTAAAATGTCCATGGTCCAACTTCGTCTTGTTTAAAGAATCTAGTTTGAAATGAAAGTTCAACTTCTCGATTGTTAGAAGGAAAATGATAATGATCCAAATATCAATAGGTCATAGGTTAAAAAGGAACTTCTTATGACGGGACTAGAGGTAATTATCATCAAAAGAGAAAATTAGTTTGACTGTTAATTTCAAACACATGCTCCCTTTTCAAAAATAAATAACATCTTCTATTAATCTGCTCATTGTATTAGTACATCAAGGTATTTAACAAATTATTCAGTTATAGCAGCCAACTTTCTGGAGCAAGGGTAGCCCATCTTCATTGTGATTTGGGCGTCCCGGATTTGAGTTATGGTGGTTTTTCTTCTGTGAGGTGTGTGAATTTGTCCCCTCCTAAAAAAAGGGGTTGTGCAAGCAAATGTGATGAGTGAAGTAGCTAAGTTGTACTTTTGGCCCTAATTGATGCTAATGAAAAAACAAGACAAACTTATTCAGCTTAAATCGCTAGCAGATCTGTCAGTGGTCTAGTAAAGTGCCATAAGTAACAACAAACATTCAATTATAGCAATAATTCAATTACGCGGATAGGTCCGTCATAATTGATTTCCTCAAGTAATTCAGTTACACTTTTATAACAATTAATTCATCGTTATAATTAAAACTAGTCATACATGTCGTAATTTATTAACATGAAAAAAAATTATGAAAAAAAGTTCAACTAATATGTCCTTCTTTTTTTAACTAAGCATTACTATCTTTAATCGATCGATGGAATTTTTTAAATGAAAAGAAGTTGCTTTTAATTTTGATCAAAAAAATTTTCTTTCTGATAGTGAATGTGATGACTTTTACAATTGAAACTGTAGATTTAAACAATATTTTGCATCGAATAAAAACAAAAGCTCGAAAAGGTGTTGAAGCTTGACAGAAAGAGTTCCTTTGCTATAAAAAGATACTTGTTAGATGCATTAAAAACTCCTTTTTTTCTCTCTCTATCATTTTAAAGACCACGCGGCGCTAAAAATAATCCGATACAAATTAATTTTCCTTCACACCATTTTCTGAGAAATATCCAATAAGCTAATTTCCTTTTAATTTAAAAATGAGGAACTTAAGTACGAACCGTTATTCGCCAGCAAATGCTTTATGAAAAACGTAATTTATTGGCTAAGTTCTTTGAGCGTGTAATTATTCTTTAAAATTTTCTTTGAACCCGAATAATTTGTTTTTTCCCCACTTCACTGTTATTATTAGAGATTGCTTCGGCAGGGGTATTAATTTTTAGAATGTGCTTTTATTCTGCCGTTTGTGTAAAAACCAGCTCCAAATCTATGTAGTGCAGCTTTCGAAACAGTAGTATTGACTTCATTTTGCAATCTTTCTAGCAGAACATTCAATGATTCTATCGAATGTCGGAACGTGAAGTTTTTCATTAAAAACGGCAGGCTTTTTTGATGTTACGTTATGAAGAAGAATCCAGTTACTTAATTAAATACAATTCTATGCTAGAAAGAAGAAGAAAAAAATTGTTTTTAATTTCGTGTTTTCTTTTTCATGCAAAGCAGGCGTTGGAAATTTCTTGCAAATTACTGTCTTTTATGTAATACGCGATCAAAAATATACGGCTAGGTAATGAAAATGCAACTACTTTTTTAATGTTTTTTATACGTACTTAAATGCATTCAATTACCATATTTTGTGTGCTGTGGCAACAAAGTTCTAATTACTGGTACCGATGGTGTTTTTTTTTTTTTTTTTTCGAAAAATCAATTTGATTGAAGTTAATCGTTGCTTTTTCGCCCAGTGTGTTGTTTTAGCATTTTTTTTTTCTAATTATAATATGGAAATAGAAGATTATTTTCATTTTGTTATTATTCTAAGGATTCTTAATGAAGTGATTAAAAATTTACATAAGGGATTTTTTAATAATAATAATAATGAATGAATTAGCATGTTATTTTGTATATTAGAGTAAATCTTTTATCAAGTTTAGGATAATGAAGTCAAACGCTTATTTTGATTTAACAGAAAATGAGAAAATGTATAATTGGAGTTATTTGTTTTTTGTATTAAAAAAATTAGAGTGAAAATTAATATTCAACAGACATCTTGAATCTGACAGCATATAATTATAACTTATATAGAACCATAAAATCCTCGCAAAAATCTTTTTAAATCTTTAAAAGCAATTTGTTTGTGCTCTTTATATAAATTATCTATATTTTTTTAAGTTGTGTAACAATTTACCATTTCCGTTTACAGTTTTAACATAGACTTTTAATACATGCTTTGTTTTTACTGAAGGTTCTTAGATTATTTTAATCTAAAAAAATATTTTATTATTTGCATGTCTGATGCAGAATTGCCTTTTCTGGCTCTTGGGGCATTAAAACCTGACAAACCAACTAACCTATAGAACCATATACTATTCCAATTTCAGGATTTAAAAATTATTTAGTAGTACTTTTACTTTTAAACGAAATTTAAATCACCAAAAAAGACCATTCTAAGATTTTTCTGTAGATAATTGTTAATTTTTACTTCTCAAAAATTTATTATTCAAATATTTTGGCTTTAAAAATAGTAAAACTTTTTTTTTCTAAATTTGATATTAAGTTCAATCAGTCTTTCTTAAATCGATACGCCATGTATACTCACAAATGGTAATATGGAACAGGAATTGACAGTAACCGCAGAGAGATAATGTTCTTAAAATATAAAAATGATTTAAACAATAAATAGCAAGGAAGTTTCATAATTATTAAGAACACTAAAATAATTAGATCTTTTTACAGGGGTGGGGATATAGAAGAAAACGCATAAAAATATTCTTAAATTTATAAATACATAGAAAATACATAAAAATTGCAACTCATTAAAATTTATTTTATGCAGTAAATAATTTGTATGGAAGGAAAAAAGACTCACATGGGAAACTGCTCATAGTTTTATGATATAACTAGAAATTAGTTTTTCAAACAAAACAAGAATTAATTTTCCCCCATGAGCATTTTTAAATGGTTTATATATTTTGCATTAAGTTTTACATAAAGAAAACTTCAAAATGTATATGTAAACGTTATTCTTCATATGTAATAAAATTGTTGGTGCTGTTTTAATACATTTTAATAATGTTATCAGGTGCAATATTTCTTGGGAATTATCACTTTCTTTTTTAAACAATTATTTTGTTCATATTATGCCTCATTGGTGGATTTTTTTTAATACATCGCAAGAAATATTTCCAAATCAACTACATATTTTTTTCAAATATAAATTTCCATTAAAAAATTTTTGAGTCTCAAAAGTGGGGATTTATCAAACTCTCTCACCTTTTTTTATTATTACAATCCTTCATTGAAATTAAAAATAATTTGAAAATCAAATTGGTTTCATTAGATCAATAATATTTGAATTTAAAGAAAGCAAAAATACATTTTATCAGATTTAGAGGTCTGTACTCTTGAATTCAATATTCCTTATCTTAAGGCCGAAATACGTAATGATCAGTTATCCAGAATATTGGATCAAATATAACTTAATTTTAAAAATTTAAATCCAGAATTGTTTCGATATAAATGAATACTTAAAAACGTAGGGACATTCGTATCAGATAAAGTTTTATTTTGCAAATACCTAAATATTAGAAAGAAAACAGAGAATAATTCCAGAATTAGCTAGAAAATTTTAAAAAAATTATAACTAGGATAAAAATATCGGCTTTCGTTTATTTTATATTTTGTTTAAAAATTCATGAATTTCTATTTGTTCACCTAAGCTCGCACACATATAGTTATTTTTTCTATAACTGAAACATTGTATAAAAAACAATAAAACGTATTGCATATCAACAGAAAAACATTATTTTTAGTTGCACATTCTTTTAAAATTATCTTAGTGCTTAAAATGATCGATAACAGCTTTACCAGCTTAGAATAATAAAAGAAATAAATCATAAATTACCCCCAAAAAGTCTTATTTTCTTTTTCCAATTCCACACCCCTTTACCTTAATCATTTTCCAAATTACACTTAAGTTTCAAAATTATTAGAATTAAGTTTTTTGATCTTAAGGCGCTTGAAAAAATTAATTAATTAAGGAAAGGGGCGTAAGAAGAATTTTAAGTCTCCTTAAGATATTTTGACGTTATAAGCTCTTTAGTAATTAATGAGTTAATCGTGAAAACATAATTTTTTTGCTTATGTTCATCGTCTGTTATAGAAAACAAAGAGATTGTGGTTTGTCTTCGTAGTAAAACTTCATTTGAATGCTTACCATAAAAACTTCTAATCGGGATTTTACTAAAAATATATGCATAAAAAGAATTAATTAGATTAATGTTAACCTTTTTGCAAAGCCTCTAGTTTTTGTTTCATTCCTAGTAATTAATAAAAATTTAATTCGTCTGATTTTTGTTTAATAATAATTAAGTAAATTTTTGTTCATAAGACATGTATGTTCTTTATTATTAATTTATTCTTTATTTTCATCAGTTATTAATATTTCATACTTACAGAATAATATTCTTGATGAAAATCTGAACTTTATAGAATGCCATTGGTGTAGCTTTCCATATTATGCTGCTATATATATATTTTTTTTTTCATACAGAGTATGAATTAAAATTAACATTTTGGAACTTCTTGCTATGAAGAACGTTGTCTTAAAACTTACAGCTTTACTTAATTTAGAAAAATCTGCTCTTTGTTGAATGTCATAGGCGTAATTTTCTGTATGTATACATTAGAGACAATTCACCCTATTATGTTGATTATATTTTTTTCTAACAAGCATTGAAATGAACTACTGACCATTAAAAACGTTTAATTAAAACTTGCAGGTGAATGTTCTTGAGAAAAAACTGCACTTTATAGAATATTATAGGCATAATTTTCTACATGCATGTATTAGGCGAAATTTTCATATTATTTTGCAAAATAAATTTTTTTTATTATAGGCATTGAAATAAATTTCTTGGAACTGCTAGCCGTGAAAGAACGTTTTTTTGATCAACTACTGGAAATCAGTAGTTATTCATGTCATCTGATGTAAACTTGCTCCATTGATTATAAATTGTAAATAGATAATTTTATTCGTCTACATTTCCAATCACATATGAGGACTTTTCCTTTTTATATTAAGCCGAAATATTTAAGATCATGGGAAGTATACTTTCCACCAAATTCATCAATATTTGCATGTAGTTATATCAATGGTATACATTCTAATACATTTTTGAATCAAGCAGAAATCTACATGTTCCAATTTCTTATCTCACACAAAAATGATACAACTTGATTTGTTAAATAATTATTAATTACCAAAATTAATAATCTAATAAACTGAATGAATTCTTTTTTTAAGTCTATCTCAATACTGAAATTATTTTAATATACCATTATTAGAAAAAAAAATGGCCCTTTAAACGGTTAATAGACATTAAGAGGAATTTGCTTCAATTGCTTTTGATCAGTAGTTATTTCGAGTGGCATTGACTTTTTAAGCAAACTTATCAACAAGAACTAAAACGTCTCTTTAACATTATCTTAAATTTAAAAAAAATGCTCGCGGGGAAAGTTTAGTTTGGAAATATCACCTATTATTTTATCAAAGGATTCCATAGCTTTAATTATTCAGCTAACATCCTGAAAGAACATCTAATCCAATAATTACATGTAGATGCATTTGTAATAATTAGGTCATATATTGACTTCGTGTTTGTTAATATGAAGGAAAAAAAATGAACAAAAATGTAAGCAATAAGTCTGAATTACATAAGTAAAATTACATTCTTTAAATCTCCACAGATAATAAATAAGTATACGTGTATGTCTATATTGGCGCTCTAAATATTAATTTGGATTGTCTAATGTTTAGAGTGATATTTACACTGAAGTGACAAAAGTCATGGGATGACTGTTAATATCGTGTCGGTCCTCCTTTTGCCCGGCAAAGTGCAACAACTCGACGTTTCATGGAGTCCACAAGTCGTTGGAAGTCCTCTGCAGGAATATTGAGCCATGCTGTCTGTATAGGCGTCCATAATTGTGAAAGTGTGGATGGTGCCGGAGTTTGGGCACGAACGGACCTTTCGATGATGTCCCATAAATGCTCGTTGGGATTCATATCGGGCGATCTAGGTGGCCAGATCATGCGCTGGAATTGTCCGGAATGTTCTTCAGACCAATCGCGAACAGTTCTGGCCCGGTGACATGGCGCATTGTCATCCATAAAAATTCCATCGTTGTGTGGGTACGTGAAGTCCATGAATGGTTGCAAGTGATCTGCAAGCAGCTGAACATAACCATTTCCAGTCAATGATCGGTTCAGTTGCACCAGAGGACCGAGTCCATGCCATGTAAAAACAGCCCACACCATTATGCAGCCACCACCAGCTTGAACAGTGCCTTGCTGACAGTTTGGGTCCATGGCTTCGTGGGATCTGCGCCACACTCGAACTCTTATCATCAGCTCGTAACAACTGAAATCGTGACTCATCTGACCACGTCACGGTTTTCCACTGGTCTAGGGACCAATCGATATGCTCACGAGCCCAGGAGAGTCTCTGCAAGCGATGTCGTGCTGTCAGTAAAGGCACTCGAGTCGGTCTTCTGCTGTCATAGCCCAAGGAAGACAAATTTCGCCGCACAGTCCTATCGGACATGTCCTTCGTACGTCCCACATTGATTCCTGCAGTTATTTGACGAAGTGTTGCGTGTCTATTAACATTGGCCATTCTACACAGACGTCGACGGTCTCGGTCGTTAAGTGCAGGTGGTCACCCACTGCGCTGTCCATGATGGGATGTGATGCCTGAAATTTCATATTCTCGGCACACTCTTGATACTGTGGATCTCGGAATGTTGAATTCACTAACGATATCCGCAATGGAATGACAAATGCGTCTAGCTCCAACTAACATTCCACGTTCAAAGTCTGTTAATTCTCGTCGTGCCGCCATAAGTCACGAAAAACCTGTTCACATGAATAACTTGAACACAAATGAAAGCTCTGGAAAACGAACTGCGCATTTATACTTTTTCGCTGCGATACTACTGCCATCTGTATATTTGCATATTGCTATCCCATGTCTTTTGTCACTTCAGTGTATTTACCGAATTTCATAGATAGATATATTTTGTTAGAATTGATTTGATCCAGTATATAGATCCATGTATTTTAATTCATCAAATATATTTTGGTTGATGGGTATGAGCAAATCCTACACATATATTTCAAAAGTCTGATTTGAATTTTAATTATTAAAAAATTAAGCAAGACTTTGCGCTGTTTCGTAGCATTTTCAGAAAAAAATATTACATAAGGAGAATTTTTATGTGATTTTGAAATAAAATATTTTTAGTGACTACAACTTACTGAAGTCAAGGAACAAATAGTAATTAACATTTTTTAAAAATATTATTTGCTTAGTTCCCAACAAAAATTTTATTTCTTCAATGAATTTCAAACCATTTTTATCTTTTAATCACAATATTTAATGGCTGGATTTTCTTTATCTGTTTTTGTAGAAAGCTAAAGAAAAAGTTTGCTTATCATTTAACTGTAATGACAGATTAGGAATTACAAACACATAATATATTATTGTTAAAAAACCCCGAACTGTTTAAAACAGATTATCCAGACACCTAAGATCATTAAAGATTCTTTTTTGTCTTTTAAAAAAGTATTGTGAAAACGTGGGATCGAAAACCATTAAAAAGATTCATGAACATAATAAACAGAATCGATTTAAATTTATTAGAATTGCATTGTTTTAATATCTGTAATAATTGGATAATTAAAAGCTTTCTGTAGAGGGTATCAAAAACATTATGCAAAAAAATTAAATTGAAACTAAACTTATTCAGTATTCTTGGTTAATCAGTTGATAAAAAAAGACGAATCGTATTATAATAAAGCATCAATTCTGAATAATATTTTTTTTTTAAATAAGTATAGCATAAAATTAAATAAGAAAGATTTTGATAAAGTTAATTGAAAATCATTAGAAAAGGAGAAATGAAGTGGATTGCCGTGAGGTCACGGCCACATGATAAATACTCTGCATATGTCATTTATCATTTAAATACACAATATCTTGCATTATGTTACGTCGTATTTTCTCTTAACAGATGCAGTCTGAATTCTGTAATTAAATTGCTCCAAAATATGTATTATGTATTACATGACTAGAATTTAATTTGCTGAAATAAGTGCTAAAAATAATTGTTAAAACAAACTTTTATTAGTATGATAAGAAATAGAATTTATTTTAATTACTTCTCATTTTTATTGATAGTTAATTAATATTAAGGTATTCAAAAATCCGACAATTTTTCTCAAACTCAGCCTCATATGGCACCACTTATATTGAATCAAAATTTATTCAATTTAATTAGGTAAGTTTAGATTCTAAAAACATTAGTGTGTTTTCTTCAACAAGACATTAGATAGCAATATTTTTAAAATTCCAACATCTCTAAAAATGAATATTTAAATAATGAAAATTTTTACGTTACAAACATTTAACGCCCCAAATTACATAAACACATGTAATATAAAAAATAAGACTCTAATCCTACCATTTAACTAAGTTAATTTTGAAATTACATGCAGTGAATTGATCAACATCACACTACTTATAAATAGTTTAACTTGATGGTTTTTTGAATGCATGACTCAATTCAAAAAAGTGGTGGATAATGCTCATTAAATAATAATTGCATTCGAAAGGTTTGAATTTGGACAAATTAATTGATTAATTAAATGCCAACCATTTAAGTATTTTTAATAATGAAAATTTACAAGTTATAATCAAGTTTACAGTATTTGTTATTAAATCTATATTATATATTTAATAGTACAATAAGCGCGTTTATTTTTTAAGATTTCTAACGCACAATATTTGTAGAAATAGGGCTGCGTTACGATGAAGCAAATATAGCAATGCTATGCTGTATAAAGCAACTATGAAGGAATGTTAATAAAAAACACCTATAATTTGAAAAGCAATAGTAAAATGCTGTTAATGATAATATGGAATAGAAATGAAAGTATTGGGTTCTGGAATAAGTTCGTAGCGCTTTTATATTTACGTCGTTTTCCAACGATTTTTTTGCTGTTTGACAAAGTGTATGGTATTCATTCGATAGAGCTCTTTCTGCTCTGCAAAACTGTGCTAATCGTCTCTTTGCGTAATTTAATTTTTAATTACTTTTAAGGCTTAGAAATGGAATATCCAGCAGGTAAAAATCAGCATTTCCAACATCTGCTCTTCTTTGCTTTCCATCCAGGCCCAAAAGCTGCTTAAGCAGCACGGGACATTTGCAACGAATACGAAGAAGGTGTCATAAGCAAGTCTGCAGAACGAAAATGGTCAAGTCTGACTTCCATCCAAAGAAAACCATGATCTGCGTTTGGGGGGGGGAGGGTATGGTGAACTGGGAAATGCTCGAAAGGAATGTGACGGTCACCAAGGGACTCTACATAGACCAGCTACACCGCATAAAAGAGGCTATGCGACTGAATAGACCCCATCGATAAGGCCAAACCATACTCCTTCACGACACAGCCAGGCCCCAAGCACAAGTTGCACTTCGTCAAAGCCGCACTCCAAGAGCTTGAATGGAGATCTTTCAGCATTATCCGTATTCTCCGGATCTTGCGACGTCGGATTACCATCTTTTCCGCTCCCTGTCGAACTATATGAGGGGTGTTACCTTCGACAACAAAGAGATCCTTAAAAGTCAGGGGTATTTTTGCCGTACGGCATCGACAAATCAGTCGAGAGGTGGGAGGAGGTCGTAAACAGCATCGGAGAATACATAATCGATTAATCGATTGTTATTACTAATGATTTTCTTTAATAAAAAGTCTTTGATAAAAACGCTACGAACTCATTCTCCATCCCAATATTATTGATTTCTATTCAATATAACTACTAGTCATATTAAGCTATTTGTTCAAGCACTCAATCAGTTTGAAAATTCCGGTTTCATACAACGGCAATGACTGTCAAAGAACCAAATCTCAATGACAGTCAAAGAACCAAATCATAGATCCAATCTTCATAGATCCACACAGATGAAATTTTAGTGTTGAAGCTGTATAGTGGGTGTTCCAAAACATCTCCAAAACATCAACATCTCCAAACGTCAAACCATTGCAATCTCCCTTCCCCCTTCTCTTTTGTGCAGAAAGAAAAATCCGCGCAATCTTTTCCTCAGTGTGGTCAGAATTTTGATCTTAGCGACTGCTTCATGTGAATTGACGGAGTTCTATGAGACCGAGATTTTCAGTGAACTCAGAACTCAGTGCTTGAACAGATGGTTCAGTATGAATGATAGTTACGACGAAAAGTAGAAAATTGGTAATACTTTCAATTTCGCTTGCTGTCTTTATTCATTGCATTTTTCATTGGATTCAAAATGATGCGTAAAAAGGAATTATGTGTATGATATGTTACCTGACACCTCTTCTAGTATTATATTACCATTCAGTATTCAATAATCGCCATTAAACAACATTCTGATTGAAGCAAAAATTATTATTATAAGATATCAAGATTTTTAAAATAATCTCGCAATGTAGTTAAAAAATAAGTAATAAAGAATGTAGTCAAGTAATCTGGCAAAGTAGTATGTAGTTAATTAGTTTACACGAAATCATAGTTCGATTAATAAAGAATTTTATTTTGAAGATCTTGGTATGAAATCAATGATACAATTTTGGGAGCTATTTTAAATATATGAATAATAAATATTTTCTGTTGGACATTCTCCTTGAGATTATAATAAATTGGAACGAATTTTTAACTTTTACAAACTTTTTACTTGGTTATATTCTCAATTAAATTCCAAATTAAAGCATAATTAGCTGCGCACATAAATAATTTAAAGATAATACAGTTAATATCTTTAAAAAATAGTCATTTTGAAATTTTCAATTGAAGCGATTGTAATGAATTTCATTTTACATTAGTTGGAAATATAATTTCCCTAAAATATTCTTAATTTATCTTCATAGAATGCCGTCATAAAATCATTGTATTTTTAAAAGTTATTATCATAATGAAATAGTACTAAAAACCATTTTTACTGCCATTTAATTCTAATAACAAAAATATTTCAGAGCAAACGATATTTTAATTGGAAAAAAAGAGAGAAAATTATTGAAATACGGTTAATGAGTAATTTGAAAGCCATTTTGCTTAAATTACATTCCATTTACTGAGAGTAATTTTTGAAGCACTTTTTTGATCCATTAAATCTTTCAGCGGCTTCACATTTCGTTTGATTGATTTAATATTTTTGGTAATACGGATCTATAATTTCTTTCCTTTTAATTACTTTAAATAAATACATTTCCTTAGTGAAATTTATATTTTATAATAAGACAATGGTATTATATCCTACATATATTTATATGTGTATAAATGTTCTTAAATAATTTCTGAAATTCTAAGTTACATAAAATATGATTTTCGTACATTTTTACTTAATCTCATGTTTACAAAGATAGAATTTGCTCTTATTTCTTGTATTTTTAAGTTCTGAATATATACATTTATATTCCCTATTTTTATTATTTTCACAATTAGATTAATCAGTTAACTCATAAGTTAACTAAATTTCAATTCCATACAATATTTGGTAGGGAATTCGAGAAATAAATAGAGATTCTTATATTATATAATATTTATAATATTAAAATACAAATTTAAGACTAAACATTAAAAATAATTTAAATCTTAAAAATTATTTTTGCTCAAAGTTTTTCTTTTGCTTTTAAGACTGTTTTTCAGTAACCTTATTTGATACTAGCCGTTTTTGGCGAACAGTTCTTCGTATAAAATGTTAATAATACTAAATTAAGCAACAAACTTTGTCTCATCACAACAAAAAAAGATGTACAATAAACTTAGAACATGCTGAATGAGTATTTGCGATTCCAAACTAAAGAATTAATGAAAAGGAGAAATCCAAGAGTTAAAACAAAGTGCTTTGTCAAATTAAAAGCTCAATTTTGAAATGCTATTTTGAAAATAAAGGAATGAAGAAGGGAAGATAATCATTAATGAGGATTTAAGGGTCATGAAATTTCATACGAAATAAAAAATTTCGATATCGACCAGGTACTTGGAGAGAATTATAATCTTTTTATCACCTTATAGATAAATACTTTAATATTTTTGAAATTTATCTCAAAAAAGAAGACAAATTTTTTTATTTAAATTCCTACTTCGGTAAAAAAGAAACATTTTATTTTAGTTTCTTTCTTTTAAATAAGTATCAAAAAATTATTATCAAAAAATGATTGATTTTCACAAGAATTGAACTCGCATTCTTCACCTTCACGTAAAAAATACTAAAATCATTACATTTAACCGATGGATCTACTGCCTGAGGATTTCAATATTCATTACAAACTGCTAAAACTCTATTTAAAGTCTTAAAAATTAATATTTGAAAAAAAACTTTATTAACATCGTGGGTCATCCATTAAAAGTTCTAAAAAATATATTTGAACTTGAGTGGATGAATAAAAATTATTTTATTAACGATTGAAAATTTGTTGAGATATATAAATATATATAATAGGGAGAGTGTGAACTAATAGTAGGAATTGAAAAAGATAATGACCATTGATAACATATTTAGAGGTAATGAATTCTCATATGAAACAGTAAAAGACAAATTGAGTATTTTACTGTTGCAGTATTGGATTGATTCTTCGGTTCCACCAGTTTTTGGAAATATATATTATTTAGAAATATATACTTCTATAGCAACTATACATTTTATAAACATATATATAGTAGTAGATTTGTAGATAAACTGAAAAAAATATTCATAAAAAATTTACAGATCGAACTAATAGATAAAAGAAGTTATTAAAATTCATATACTCGATTTGAGAATTTGCATTTTCAAACTTTCTTACGGTTTTTAAAAAAATGTAAGTAATTGTTTGAAGATCGTAAATTACCCTATAATCCAATAACTAAATTTTGCATTTGAACATTGTTGAATATGATTGCTCATATTTTTTCTTCTCTCGCTTCAGGTAAAAACGTGGTTCCAAAACAGGAGAATGAAACACAAAAAACAGTTGAGGAAAATAAACGAAGACGCCAAACTTGGTGATTCCCAATCGTCGGGCAGCACGCGACTTCTTGATGACATGCGCGGATTGGTGTCCAGCAGGGAAGACAGCCTACAGGAGCCCGATGTCGACGTGGTAGGGGAAGAGGACCAATGAAAACGCTCCTTTCGATACTCGTTGGGAAATGAGCATTACAGACAAAAAAAAAATGCTGAAACTATGATAGTGAATCATGTTGATGGTTTATCATTGAGATGAATCGGAAAATAACTCATTTAGTAATTGTACATAAGAACAATGAAACCAGAGCTCATGGATAAATAGCAGAACCTTTAAAGCTCTTTATTTCGAAGACTGAGTTATTAATATCTGCACTTTAAAAATAGTCCTTCGATGATGAATTGGAAATGAATCCAATTGAAGGAACTGAGAAATAATCTTTTCAGTGGAAAATTTTAAGTAAAATAAATGTGAATCTTAAAATAGAAAACATAATTAAAATTAATAAAAACTGCGAAAATTGGATATGTTGTCTTTATAATTGTTTTTCGTTATAACTAATCATATTTCAAGTATTTGTTTAAAGATTTACAAAATTAATTTATGAATGCCATATTTATCCTTTATTTTTGAATTATTGTTTTCGTTATATGAAAATACAAGAGCAAAAATTAAAAAAATAATTCTACTTTAGTTCTTTACACTTTAATTATTAGTTGCCAATGATAAATTTATTAAGAAATAAAAACTCAAAATGACAAAAGAATTAAAAAAATCTTTTTACAAATAAATAAAAGTTATAATTCTTCATTCAAGTCATCAAAACTAAATTCGCAGTATTATTTATAATTTATTCATCTGTTTGTATTTTTTGTATCTTTTCCGGCACTTAAAAGTTTTATTGATATATTATGAACTTTATATCTGTTATTTATTTATTTATTGTTTGTTACTTTATGCATATGAAATTTTATTTACAACTATATTTTTTGTTATTTTTAATTTTGATGACTCTTCTATTTGGTTCTGTTAGTTATTAATTTATAAAACCGAACTTTGTATGAGATTTGTATAAAAAAATTAAAGCACATCCGTAAAAAAACAAGTGAAGGCTTTTTCATTTATATTCCTACTAATGACACATTCAAAAACTTCCTGATACACGCTTCAGATCTACAAATATTTCGGGAACGATAATGTATTTTCCTGTTTTGTTTGAACAATAATCACTTCGTCACAAAAAATTAAATATTGAAAAAAAATTAGAAATACTTCATGTTTAAAATTATTCGTTTAATCCATGTTAACAATTATAATCATTTAGATTAATTAAAATTATACGTTTACTCAAGATAAAAAATTATGTTTATCCACATATTTAATAAAAATACTAATCTGCATTCCGATCATATTACCATCTTGGAATATGCAGTTGCAAGCGTTGATATCTGTCTATTATCAAAATCTATTACTCGAGAATGATATTACGGATTACTTTTCTTATAGTATATAAAATTATAAAAGAAATTTGAATTGTTTTAAATTTTTGATATTCAGGAGGGTTATAATTAAAGCTCCACTTTGAAACAGTCAAAGAAGGAAAACTTCTGGACAGAATGTCATAAAACTTGGCAATAGTTAAAAGGAGGTCATGAGAATTTCTTTTCTGCTAAAATAAAAAATAAATAAACTCGCCACCAGGATTGAAATAGCATCGTACGCAATATTGTTAAACAAAATAGGACATGAAGAAACCAGTTTCAGAATGTGTTTAATCGTTTCTGAAACATGTTACAAATCATGGTGAATTTGTATTATCTCAAAAACACTGTTTAAACTCCCAAAAACATTAATGATAATCCAAGCAATTCGGAGGAAATGAAAAGTGCGATTGCGATACATCGACGTATGCGTGACATTCATTCTGACATGCTAAAAGCTAATGTTTAGAATGCAGAACACGTTGAACATGCTTTTCAACACGTTTCAGAAACGATTAAACAGATTTCATGTCCTATTTTGCTTAACAATATTCCAAACAGAGCCATTTTCCCCTGAGGATTTTTTGAACATTTTGGAGGGAAAAGAAATTTCTATAACCTTCTTTAAACTATCACCAAGTTTGATAGTATTTGCTCCAGTAGTTTTCCTTTTATGACCATTTCAAGGTGTAATTTTAATTATAACTTTATATATTAGGATGTTTGAAAAAAATAAAGCAGAAGACATGCAAAATAAATACTTAAACAATTCCTGAAGTACCTATGAATACAAATTCTATCACTTACTGCAAATCGTTGCTGTAAAAGAACAATTTTAAAGCTCCTGATAAGCAGGAATTCAAAGAAAACTATTCAATCAATTTCTTCCAGATCTATTCGATGGAAAAGGCTTTAACGAAGGCATCTCCCATAAAACGATTTTCCTTGAAAACCTCTCAACTCATTTAACTTCCAGGAATTAAAAATGTTATCCCAAATGGTGAAGTAGTGGAGGCGGTATCATTAAGGAGGCACCCCAGGCGATCGGAGGGAGGTATCGATGCTTGCGAAGTTAAGCCGCTGCCTCCACGGAGGCTTTTAATCATCGATGAATTTTCTGAATCTTCGTCAGCTTTTAATTTATTTTCTTCAGTGTCCTATCACTGTCAAGAGATGGGAAAATTTGTAATTCAAAATGGAGGAATAGTGAAAAGTTCAAGATTTTGACCATAATTATGAGGTTAACAAAAAAATTAATGTTCACTAAGAAATTAAATTTACTGTTGCATTATTCAGATATTTTTCTTATCCATTCAAATTTTAATTATTGTTTTTCTGTTCTAATGTTGTTTCGTAATGAGAAAATTCGTAATTCAAAATGTAAGTGTTATGAAATATTCAATATTTTGATCATAATTAAGATATTTACACAAAAAAAGTAAATTCATAGTAAAGAATGAAATTTAAAGTTACATTATTCGTATGTTTTTCCTACATATTCAATATCTAATTAACGTGATCCTTCATTGTCTGGTGAAAAGAAAATTCGTAATTCAAAATGGATGCGCGACAAAATATTCCAGGTTTTGACCACTGCTGAAAGAAAAAAAGAACAATTAGAAAAGAAAAAAAAATGATAATAATAAAAAGAAAATGAAATTTCTAGTTATCATATGAGAACATTATTATTTTTAAGCCATTATTTGTCTTAATGAATTCAAGTCATTAACCAGTTTAAAACAATCTCGAGACTTTTCTCTTGGTCTCTCTCTCACACACACATATATATAAATCTAATACATATAATATATATAAATATATATTTTTTTTTAAACTTCCATTTTTAATTTTCCTACCTCACAAAGTTTTGGAGCTCAACCGATATTGAGATGAAAAAAACCCAACGTTTTTCAAAATATCGTAGCATACATAATCTGATAGTTTCCATACCGGTTTAAACAGGTTGATGACTTAAATTAATTAAGACAATTTCTAGGAAATTAGAGAATGTATTATTTGGAAATCAAGCAGTAACTTTAGTTGGTGATAAATCACCAAATGTAACAACTTTCAGCATTATTTTCTAATAACCCTATTTTAATTAGTTGAAATTATCCCTGGAGCAACAATCTAACGATTAAACAAAAAATATTTTCACTTGTTTGGTTTATTTTTAAAAAAACGTTGTGCGACTTAGGTAATAACCTTGCGATTTCCAAGGGAAATACTACAACAGCAGACGACAGATAATTCAAAAACTATACAGTGAAAGCCGACTGTAAAGTAAAACTACATTTCCAGACCATATATATTTCAAAAGCTTTACTGTGATAGCCAACTCCAAAATGAAAAATAAAAAAGGATAAATAGCCAATTCGATGCCTTCACATTTTGAGGCTTCAGAAATTTGTTGCCTTCAATTTTTGAGGCCCCCAAAACTCAAGCGAAAACAATATGTTCTCAGATGAGGGGAAAAAAGGTTAATTTTGGTTTTAATAAGGATTTTAATAAAATTTTGGTTAAATTTTGCAATTATAATTTAAAATTTGAAAAGCTGTAGTAACAAAATGAATGACTAACGAGATACTCAAGGTTTAAATTGAAAATGAGTAGTTTAAGTGTTGCATTATTCACGTCTGTTTCAGTATATGCAATTTTTTTACCTTATTGCAATTATGCATTCTTTTGGTTTTAGTTTATTTATTTCAAGTGTTTTGAGACATTTATTTTAAATATAAGTTCATCTTGTTTCTTTCAAGTTCGTATTTTAAATCCCATCCCATCTGTTTTGTCTGTCGAAGTATATATACTGTTACTCTACTGTCGACACTTTTAGATAACTACTGCTTTGAACACAAAAAAATGACTTACATTTGTCCCTACATGTTTTAACTAAAAGGATAGGAAATTAATAAATGAATTTTAATCTCGTTCTTCAAAATCAAACAGTTGTAATAAATTTTGGTTTCTTAAATTTATATGTAGATTCCAAGGAGTGCTGCATTGCGTACAAATATATTTTAAGGGATATTTATACATATATTTCAGTGACTAGATTATCAATCGAATTCATTAAAAATAATCCAAGCGCTTTATTGAGGATTCCAAACATGTGTTACCGTTTTGGATGCAATTTTGAGCAATTTATATAAGTATTTCTATATAAAAATTTTTATCAAGACCCTGCAATTAAATTAAATGGCATTCTCTGTCTTCGGAAAGGTATTCTCATTCATAAAGTACTTGAGATATTTGACAATGATGGACAGTTCTTGTAATAATAGTGCCTTTGAATCATTCGACTTCTAACCGAAAGATAAAAAACAATAATTCGATTCCCATAATGATACATGGGCTCTAAAATCAAGAGGTTAATATAACCAGTAAAGATCCCATCATATTTTATTTTCATGTTAGTAAAAGAGAATTGTTTAAAAATACTTACATCCGCATAAAAATGTTTATTACACTTAATTCTGTCTATCCCCTTTTAAAATTATGGAACCTGTTTGAACTCACACGTATAGATTGCGCCATACCTAATTATCTTTTGATTTTATACTTATTTAAGTACCGGCATTTTTCTTGCAACACTTGTTTTGTTTCTAATTTTGTGTTTTTGAACCAATTTTTCTAGTATGGCCCACAATATAGGTTAATATTCAATGGCAAGATGTCGAGGTACTATGTTGATATATGATACTCAAATTTTTAACAATGCTACTTTTATATCCAGCTTGTATAATGCCATTTCGCACAATTTCAGCACTTACATTTTAGCATATGATTTAAAAAATTTCTGCTGTAAGTTGGATGAACCATATGGCTGTAGCAGTCTTAAGAAAAGTGTTAAAAGTTTGGCTTTATATGGAAATTCCATTTTTCAGCAGTAAAACGAGCCCAAACAGAGTGCACATAACATCAAAATATGGTGTCTTTTTCATTATAAACAGCAGTTATGCACACAAACACAGTATCCCGACATCTTTGCCACTGAATATTGCCATATATTGTGGGCCATACTCGAAAAAGTGGTTCAAAAACACAAAATTAGAAATAAAACCTATTTAAAACAAATGTTGCAAGAAAAAGGGATTAAATATTTTCAGATTTCATCGAAAATTGATCAAATCGGTACAAAGACGTTTAGAAGTCATTAGAAAAGTTAAAAGATGCAACTTAGCAGAGACACTTTATTTTTATGCGAGATATGGCAAAAATTTCATAGGTGTACTCTCAATTTTTGAGGCAAAAATCTGAGTATGTTTATTTAAAATGCTTCTGAAAATTTTCAATTTAGAAATTTTTTGTAGATTGTACTTTGTTTTTACTTTAAATTAAACTCTTTTTCACGTGTAAAAATAAAAACATGTTTGCTCTTCTCGGTAATGTGCTATTTATATTGGAAGTCGGATTTATCAAGTAAAAGTAAGGTGTACTCTCAATTTTTTGAGCCACTTTATATATAATATACAAAACTTCTCAACTATCTTATAATTTTTTTAAATGCATCATCACTAAGCAAAACCATTAAAGTTCCATAAATACCAAGAAATACTTTACATTTCTCATAAAATTATTAAAATATATTAATCCCTAATATAGACATCTGAAGCAATAAAGTATAAACATATTGTGTAAGATCTGGAAGAAAATTGCCAACTATCTTATAATTTTTCAAAATACATCATCATTAAACAAACCCATTAAAGCTCCATAAATAGAAATAAATACACAAATGAGAGATACCTGCCATTAAATTTCACCATTAAGAAAACAGATCCAACATTACACAAACATTGTAACTAATTGCCGGGCTTAATTGTCGCAAACAAGGGAAATCCCTTAGGATTTTACTTTTCGCCTTAATAGCCGAAGCATCCAGAAATTTATTCTCCTTTTAAGTAGCAATGCCGTCAATTCCGCCAATTAAATTGGCATCATCTCGAACAATAACAACGTTCCCGAAGGAATAAAACCCACTTAAAACCGTTCCATCTCGCCAAACGATAAAGAACAACGAGAAATGACAAGTCGGAAGCGAGACGCTTAAGTGTTCTTTATTGATTTACGGCGCAGAAGTGAAGTGATTGTGCAAACGATTCTTTTTGAATTCGGAATTGGGAATTTTTCTCGCAGAGTAATATGAGTTTTACGAAAAGAATCACTTCGTTTGATTTAAAATCTTTCCACGGTGAAAAATTTTTCTAAATGTTAAACAACATAATATGCAGTTCCCGCTCCACTGTTAACTGTAACCGTAGGAATTTGCATAAGCCGCTCACTGTTTTTAAAAGAGGCTTCCGGGCGTGTGCAGCAGCCGGTCAGATCTCAATCAGGGCGAAATGGCAGGGGCTGCTATAATCGGATCAAACAAGACGACGCCCCCGTGCAGTTCGTGTTTAGAACCAGTAATCTCTATAAAATACTAATTTCTTTTCTTTTTCCTGTAACTTGAGTTGAGAATGTCGTTGTATCATTTGAGCTTCATTTTTTTTTTCGTGTTTATTCAAAATTCAGCAATGAAGTCTTAAGCAGACACAAAGGGATATAAATTTGTTAATAGTTTCTAAATTAAATTTTCTTCTTTATTGATTTAAGAACGAGATATTATTAATGAGAATTCAGATCTTTTAAAGTATGGGTGACATTAAAATGAAATGTTAATGGATAAGTTTTCCTGAAAAAAAAAATTCAAAGTTTAGGAAATAGAAATGGTATACATGAGAAATAATAAAAGGAGATATTGACGGAATATAAACTATTTTTGATCAAAATTACGAAAATGTTACTTTCAATTATATCTTAGATTATTAAAAAAATTAAAAACCCTTTATTAAAATAATTTGAATAACCTATTGGAATGTTAATTTGGTTTAAAATTAACATTCGAAAAAAAATCAATATTTATTAAATATTATATCAGTCGGATTCGATTATTATGCTAGCTGAGCTCCTCAAAATAAGAAAGCCTTTTCAACAAATAATTTGCTTGATTAAAATAACATTAAAAATTAATTATCTTCCTAAAAATACAAAATTAATAAAAAAAATTGAATCGCCAGAATAAACAAACACTTTGAAAAAGAGTTGATGGATCTTTATTAGCTGGGTACTAGTTTTCACTTTTTAATAGTCGGCTTCGACAATCAGCTAACCATCATACTAATAGTATTCATTTAGCAATATGAACCAACTTTTATGAAATGTATATATCGGACAAAGCCAAAGCATTATTTTAAACTAATCAAGCGCATTATTGCTTAGAATATTTTGAACTTATTAGTTATATACTGCAAAGAGGTAAAAATTAATCCAGCTCCTTCAAACCTGCAGATTATGTCAAGATATTATTTTGTGCTATGGAAAATGAAAAATAAAAGATAGATTAGGAAAAATGGACAGATATAACCGTAAATGTTTTCTTCGGCCTCTAGCGGCCGTTGCCATGAACAATCAGTCCATGTCTTGGAAGCAAGCGTAAATCATGATGTAGCCCAGAGTATCATTTTTATTCATACATATTAAATGTTTATGTCCCAAATAATTTTGGCCTTTGTAAATCATGTCCTTTAACCCCTTCCTTCTCGCTCCCGTGAATATGACGGGGTGAAATTTCTACCTCTATTTCTCGCTCCCGTGATATTTCCGGGCTGGCGTATTCGAAAGTAATGGGCCAAAAACATTAAAACAATCTATTTCTTATGCTCAGAATCATGTTTATTACTCAATATATACGCCAGATGGCTGCCCTAGACTGTTTGCAATGTTTTTAGAGATAGTTAATTTATTTTAAACAAGATATCAGCAGAAACTCGGTACTATTGTCCTGAATGTGATGTTGGCCTATGCATCTCATGCTTTAAAATTTATCACACAAGAAAAAATTAGAAGTATTTATTTACATTATGTGTAAATGCAATAAAATTGTTTGAATATTTGAAACACATTTTTTATTTTCTCTCTTTGTTGGAAAGCTAACATTCAGTCATAATAACTCTAAATGTTGACTTTTCCAATTTTTTTTTTAAATTTCAAGCTAAAAATTAACTAAAAAATTAAAACTGAATGCAAATATTGTACATACACTCAGTTTTGTATAATGTTCTTGAATAAAAAATAGGCACTTTTATGATCCTTTTTCTTCAAAATTATATGACCGGGTTAATGTCAATAAATGCATTTTAACTTAACTGGCATGATTTGTTGATTTTAATTGTCTTCCTCAACCGAATTTAAATTTGGGCACCCTTTCGGTCACAAAGGTGACTCTTCCCTGAATAATTGACTTTCAAATTAAAAAATATTTTCGTAATATGTTTATATTTTTTGTATTTCGAAATCTTTCTTATGTTGTTATTTGACGCATAAAATCTCTGTTGTATTATTTTCAACACATGGGCAATGACTTTTTGGATTTTTTATAAAGCGATTTTCAACTTTTTCATACTCTAACATAAACTTTAAAAAAAGATTGTTCGTAATTTTTAGTTTATCATCTATAATACATTTTATGATTTAGCATTATAATAAACAATAACAAATATTTTAATTATTATTACTATAAACATTAAATAACCTAATTAATTTTATGAATAACTATATGTATTATAAATATTTAGAATATAAAAGTAGATCATTTAATTCCTACTTTCCACAAGTATTCCTAACTTAGAATAAACATTTTATTTATATTTTATAATTTTAAAATTGATCGCTTATTGTATTTCAAATTCAATTTTTTTTCTTCTATCGAATAATTTACTGATGTTTAATGTGAAACAACATGTGAACAATCCACATTTTAAAATTAAAATCCCAACTTTGTTAAAGAATTGAAAATGAGAATTATGATCTAAAGATTATAAAATGTACTTTTAATGCCCAAAATCCAAAACTATGCAAAGTATGAGAACTTAAATGTACACACCAGAAAGTTAGATACATCTCATTTTGCTATGTATAAATATCAGAAAATGAGTGAAAAATTTTTTAAAAATTTCATCCTTAAAAAGCACGAATTCATCCAAAAAATTCAGTATTCGTTATTAAATTCCAAAAACATGCCCAAGTCATTTTTATATCATCACCATTCGATTTTCGATTTATTATAGCGAATTTATTGTTGATCATAATAATTCTGAAAATTCCAACTCGTAGAAAATGAACATCATGAAATTTATTCAATACTAACGTATTTTCAAAAAAATTTACCGATAAAATGATCGTTTGCTGTATTTTAACGTGACAATTACGTTGTAGAGATATTCAAAATATTCCTTCGTTTTTTCATTTGTTTGCTTACTTCGCTTTGAAAGTAATAAAAAATCTTTAAATATTATTATATTTAAAATTTTCCATTCGAGGATTTACAGTATGATAAGCATTTTAAACATGAAAATATATTCCAAAACTCGTGGGGAAAAAAACTAATCTGACAAAGTTTATTGTTTATCATCGGATTCACTATTTGGTAAATTTAAGAAAAATTCCTGATTTGCAACTATGAAGATTCATGTGAATTCAGTTGAATGTTAAGCAGTTTCCTCAAAGCTACTTGTAACAAACGAATAGTGAATATTTAAATCTTTTTGACTTTCCTAGTGCCAGAATAAAAAAATTCTAAGAAAGCAAAAAGAAAAAAGAAAAAAAAAAGAAAGATTTTAACTTAGAAAATAAATGATGATTTATTTCATTTTGGAAATTTAGAGCAAATTTTAAATTTTATATTTAAGAAAAAAATTATTAACTTAATCCAAAGAATTGGAGCTAAAAGAGAGACAATGAAACAATTTTTCTGTGGATATGGATATCAACAACAAGACTAAGTATATTGTTGCTTGTTAAAATTATAATAGAAAAATAACTGTTTAAATGTTATTAAATATAAATTTAAATAATAAACTTCAAAACTGTGTCTTAAAATAACTATATCTTTGGTTATACAATGTTCTTTATTATGTTTGATTTAGTTTAATCTTTTTCATGTGTGTAAGGATGCAATAATGCAATCGATCAAATTATCAAGAAAACAAAGTTCTAGGGTATTTATACTAATTATTTATAAATTAAAATAAAGGCTACTCCACCTTTTAATACGCTAATAAAATCGTGTTTTTAAAATATTTTTATTACGATCATGATTTAAAGTGTGAGTCTTTTTGATGTTTGCCTCCAGATATTTAAATTTCCAAAAATTCTAAGAGCATCGCTATGATCTTATGAACCTGTTAAATATACATTGCTTTTCAAATGTAATTAAGTATTAAAACACGACAAAAAATATTAAAAGTAGCTATAAAAAATAATTTTGGCACAAATATTAAAAGGAAACCAGTCAATTCTAAAACTCCTAACTTTGAAGACTGTTTCAGGCGTTCAAATGTTCAATGAAGTACATAATAAATTAATATTTAAAAAATTCCCAATTTTACTATTTTTTAAGTGAATAATTTTGTGAGGTAACATTTTTGGATAATTTCTGATTGTTGAATTTCTACAATATCCCTTTCTATGAATTCAAACCCTATCACAGTTTTTTTTTTCAATGTAGAATGTGAAAGCTGTTGAAAAAATGGCCCTTTAAAATAATATTTTTCTATTAGACATAAGAATTACTTTAATAAAATACATTAAAATATAAAAGTATTTAAATACTCTCCAGCAACCATCTTTTCAATATTTTTTATACCACCACAAAAAATTATTAGATGGTATTTTAGGAATTTCTTCAGTTAACTGGATTTGATGCAAAACTTTAAAAAAAAATCTTTGATTTTAGATGCTATTGGAAAATCCCACTTTTAGCAAAATACTCACGAATTAAGCATTTAAAGTCTTAATCGTTGCAGTTTTTCGTCATATCGTTAATACATAAGCATCGAATTTACGCTTCTCCTACTTCAAAGATAAAATTAAAAATTTTAAGAAACTACAGGGCGATACAAAAATTAAACAGAATCCACAAATTCTTCAAAGATTTTTAACTGAATTAATAAAAAAGTGCCTTTCTGAAATGTAGAGTAATGTCTAAGTAGGTAATTAAAAATAAGAAGCAGACAAAAAGTTAAAATTTAATCAAGATTTTTTTCATGAAATGAGGTAAATTAAATGTTTACCCTGATCGTATAGGTTTTTTTGCATGGAATATTTAAAGACACTAATGACTTTGATTACACTGAATAAGAAAGAAAGAAAAAGGAATATCAGAGAGGGGGGGGGATCATAACTATTTTGAAACTATATTTACTCTAACATAGACACGTCAAACAAAAACAAATCTTTCCTTCAAAATCATTACACACTTTTTTCCAGCATTCTTTCCATCAATTCGAAACTATTTAATAATGACACAGTTCAAAACAACACCTTACAGCCACAAGTAAAACAAACAAAAAAAAAACTATCTTTCTCTAAAATGACAAGAATAAGGATTTCTTCATTATTCCCCCTCACTGATTTTCTATTACCCTCCCTACCCTTCCAATCAAGAAACGACTTAAAGCGCAACAACGTCTCATGGCCCAAAGAATGTCAAGTCCCTTAATTCCATGCTCACCCCCCCCCCCTCCTGCATTTAATTCAACCTCCCTCCCAACAATCTTAACCCCGTCACTCCTGCGATGTGTTTTTTCTGCCACGCCATTGGTCGACAGGGAGGGAAGGGGGCTCAAAGACAGGAGGGCTGCCTTTGATGTGACAGGGGCTCTGTAGGCAATCCTTTAAAGTGGCGCAGCGCCTTTAATGAAAGAGCAGGGAGATCCGGCGATAATTAATTAAGTCCTCCCCTTTAAGAGGCCCGGATTATTGCGCGTAACACATTAATTAATAAACGTCGGACCGACTGGCACGAATGTCCGTTAATTAGATAAAGTCCCTTTTGGGCCGCTTTGCCAAAACGATCGAAGGTGCTTGCTGGATAGAATAAATCTTTGCCTTCCTGTTAGTTAGTTGGGCGGAAAGTAAATGTGGACAAAGGCACGTTTACCAAGAGAGACAAAAAGAACTTGGGAATAAATGACTGCAGTGTTGCCTTTTTTGAACGGAAAGGTTTCGGCCACTTAATTGATTTATCAATGTTTCGGATTTGTGTTTTTAATCATATGTTACTGAGATTTGTTCAATTGGATGAAAATTCAATGGAACGGAAAAATATTTTATCTCACAAATAAATCGAAACAAAACATAATCCACAAACAAAATGACATTTTCTTAGGTTTTGGTAATTTTTTAAAAAAAACTTTTGTTCAATTTACATTACATCTGAATATAAACGCAGACGAAGCCAGAACTAGATTCCTATTTTCTAAGAGTCTTATGTTTAGAAATTTAAAAACCTTTGACAAACGATTAAATTCTACATTGTCCTAAATATATGATTGGAGTGGATTGAACACATAAAAGCCATATTTTTCTACTTTATATTAATATATTTACATAACGACAAATGTTGTGAATAACAACATTAATAACTTTTCATTCTAGAATTCCAAAATGCTTTTGCTTTTGCAACAGGATGCGTTTATTTAGTCAAAATAGGGGTGAGAAAATTGAAAGGGGGCGATGTTCACATTTAACAATAAAATGATTCCAAAATCTATGTGGACTTAGAAGACGTAATGGCTACGGATAGCTTGTAATATTGCTGGGAAAATGTATTCGTTTGCTACAAAATATTTCAAAGCAATCTTTATTTACTGGAAAGGGCCTAGACATTAAACTATGGTTAATAAATAAAAGATTCTTTCCCCTTAAAATTTAGTAATGTTTTTACAAGAATAATAATACTCTTTTGAGCTAGAACAACATTTCTTTCTTTATTTTTTAAAAATAGAATGTTGATATTAACATCTGTAGTTAATGCTGATGACATTTAATGATATTATGTAGAATACTCTTCATGCAGTCCTAAAAGCTATTTTTGCAACTTGAACTTCCATGTAAGCAATTGACAAGATTTTGATTCAAAATAAAATAGAATGGCCAGAAAAAAAAACATCACTCACATTTTGAAGGGAGGGGACTGAACGAAAAAGTATCCATAATGCTACAAAAATCAAGATTAAAAAAAGACGAAACTTTCTCTTTTCCGTTGCTCTCTCCCTCCCACCTATAACGAAGTAGAATCATCGAAAATTGATAATCTCAGGATACTGAAACGAAAAGTACACACATCTTTGCAAATTTATACTAACCTCTTTTGACTATTTGATGCTCATGATTATCGCATCAGTAAAGGGAGTTTGTCTAACATCGGAAGTTGTTTGGAGATCCATTATGTAATAATGTTATTAAAAACTTAATTACCTGTATGATTTATTTGAAAATTTTTCTTTTTGCAGTTAATTTTTCCATTTTCACTATTTTTTCAAAAATTTACTCACACGAATTTCGCACAACTTTTAGAAACTGTAATAAAAATAAAGGAAAGGAATAACAGAAATAAAGAATTTGGCATGTACTCGCGAAATTTCCATGAAAGTTTAGTTGGAAGTGGTATTTCCTCTTTACTAAGACATTTTAAGATATTTCGATTTTCAGCCTTTGAAATTAGCAGATTTTAGACAATATTAGCATGCATTTGTCAAGTACTTTAGAATTAATTTTCCTCTAGAGTTTGGCAACTTATTTAATATTATGTTTGTGGGTAACACTGTATCATTATCCACTATGCAATCTAGCCGGTAAGAATATATTTCTTAACTCGAGAGCTACTTCAACTCGTTCGTATTCATTTATTTTGTACTTGTATAAAATAAATATACTCTTGTTCCAGTTTAAAAGTTCTGAACTTTTGAAGTTCTGAACATTTTAAATGGAGAAATCATCTCTTACCCTCCCACATATTTATGGCTGCCTGCAGTAAATGCATGTATCTATCTACTTTTATCGCATTATGCATCTATATTATTGAAATAATTTAAATCAATCTGACTCAATAAAATTATTTTAATCTGATATAAATAACTTATTGACCAAAATATTTTATTGAAATTTATTAAATACGGACTATTTTTTATATATTTTTCCGGCAAGTATTTTAGTTTTATTTACCACAAATTTCTTATCTTTTCAACAAATCTTCTAGCAACAATCAATTATATCATTAATCAATTCTCGTTTTTTCCTATTACCTGAATAATAATATAAAAAATTATTAAAGTAAATATGCAAATGTATATATTTCGTTGGCTCAGTAAATAAAATGTCAAGAATAAGCATGAAAAAATATAATTTAGTTATTCTATTTTAATAAGAACTGTTTTTATAGAAGATAAAAAATTCGTGTTTTTTAAAATGTTCATTATAAAAAATATTCAATGAAAATTGACACATAATTTTAAAAGGTAAGTAAAAGATATTCAAAAATACGAAAATAAATTATTGCAGTGGTTTGAAAGGAATCTTTAGCAGAAAATGCAGCAGATCTGATGCATTAAGACATATAAATCCAATAATACGAGAATTTTGCAGCATTCTGAGATATCTCGAATATCACTTCTTATGAATCTGTAATTGATGATAATGTTTACGTGTAGACTCTGATTACCAGGAATAAGGCAAATTAATTATTAATATGGCAGAAAATGGAAATAGTTCACAGCCAAAATAAAAGTATAAAATTTGCAAATGAACGTGCATTTAATTGTATTAGACAATTTTCTAGCTTTGAATCTGAATAGAATCAGTATCTATCAACAGTGATTAAATCAAAAGTATATCGATATAGATATAAATAGTTATCAAAAAATATTTTTTAAGGAGGAGATGGGACTTTTTTAGCATATTAACACCATATTATTATATTGTCCTCTATAATGTTTTCCATATTTTTTGAAGCAAAAATATGTGCTTGTTTATTTAAAATGCTTCTGAAATTTTTCAGTTTAGAAGTTTTTCGTTGATTTTTTTTCCTTTATCTTTAATTTAAAATTAAACATTTTTTATGTGTAAAAATAAAAAGAAGTCTGAACTTTTTGGTAATGTGTTATTTATGTTGAAAGTCGCATCAAGTAAAGGTAAGGTATACCCTCAATTGTTTGAGCCACTATAAATATACTAAAATATTATATTTTCATAATAAAATGTACATTTGCAAAAAAGAAATATATCAGAAAAAGAGTGAGATATATAATTAAAACTTCCATATTAACAAAGATGAAATTGTTCTATTAAGTAAAAACATATCATTTAGAGAACACAAATACATGAAAAAATAATAAATTAACTGTGCTCATTAAACTGTGCAACAGAAAGATACTGGCAGAAAGTTGATTTGATTGACTAAAACAAAAACATGCAAACGGAACATAAATATGTCGCAATAAACAGAAAGAAAAAGACGCCAGGCTGTATAAATTATTTACATTAAGAACTCTAAAGAAATGCAAAAAATCTTTATTTTCAAACGATGTAAAAGAAATTACGAAATTCAGAACTCCTTTAAAATGTAGTGACAAAAATCATGGGCATATACTAAAATGGTAAAAAGTTCATATTAATTAGTCAGATGTTATTTCAACTGAACAAAAATAAATGTTTTAATTTTAACATGAAAACGGAAAAAGTCGTTTAGTTCGTAGTATATAATTCGTTTGTTCTATGTCATTTTTATATGAAAAAGAATTCCATATGCCTTACAATTACATGTTACCTTGCACTTCATGATAATCTTATGATCATTACCTTGAATCAGTGACATAATAAATTCCAGAATAGACTTTGAGTATTTGATTGTTTTTTTATCTAATAAAATGAATATATCTCCGACATTTACCTTATTTATTTAGAATTTTCGCCACGCCAATTACCAATTTTAATCAGTATTTTAATTCAACATTTAATCATGTCCATGTTAATTCCGTAAAAATACTTAATAAAAATGCAAGACCAAAGCAACAAACGTTTTTTTCCACGTCTCAAAACAAATATTGCCGTTCATTTCATTTCTTTTATCTTGCTGAAATATTTTAAATATTTAACATAATTCGCTGATATTTAGATAGTTTCCATAAAAAGAGAAAATTCCCTTTTTGTTAGGGATTTATTTTCGATCATTTCCTTTTAACTCTAACTGTATTGATCGGAATTCAGAAAGAAAGTTTTTGTTTAAAAGCATTCAGAAAGATTATGTAAAGACTGGCATAAAATTTCTCATTTTTTGAAATGAAATTAGAAAATTCGTAAGTTCATTACTTAATTCTTCGCATTATGCTTTCTTTTCCATAAGAATCTTTTAACATTTTTTGAAATCAAAATCAAATATTCCGATAAATAAATAAATAAGTAATGCAATAATAAGCGCATCTTAGTGAAAACAAAATGGAAGAGCTTCATGAATTTAAAAAAGTTCCATTTAATGACGAGTAAATAATCCGATAGCTCGACAACTTCTTTAAAAGCAAAACTGTCTTGGTATGGAAATCACAAAATGGCTTTTCATTCGAAATCTTTTCTCCGAAAATAAAGCTCATTTGTTGTAAAAGCATTTTAAGTTTTCCGTTCGCAGACGAATTTAAAAAACGATTCCATAACAAACAAACAAAAAACTACAACTTCAACTTCCAGAAAGAATATTATCGTCTGAAATTATCCTTCGAATAAATTCTGTCCGCGCTAATGAACAAACCATGTTGTCTTAAATGAATTTTGACTTGGATTTTATGCGACTAATTACAATTAAACAGAAACGCATCGCTTTTATTAACGTGGAGACTAGTTTTTTCTTCTTTTTATCTTACGACTGCAAAGCAGGAATCCGAAATGCGGGAACAAAAGATAAAAAGCTTCGATTACAGACGATGTTCTCCGCCTTCAGTAATAAAACAAAAGAACAAGAAACGGATTAATTTTCGCAGAGAAAAAGGTTCTAAATTCTCGTTCGGAAAAGAGTATGGCGTTCTTCTCTTCTCACTCAAAGAACAAAGAAAAATTTTTCCCCAAGTACAAAAGTCTTAATGCCAATTTAAAAGGGGGGAGAGAAAAGGGAGGGTATATTTCTTTGTCAATCCTAGGGTTGTTATTAAACTGGGATGCGCGATTACTGACAGGATAACAAGTAATATCGTCTGCATTTCAGGATGAGATTCTTTTAATAGAACACATTCCAAGTGTTTGATTCATTGATCCTCTTAGAAATAATGAATTGTTTTTCACTATTTTGCGAATTAAATTCACGAGATCTGTTGGCTGGGAGCAGTAATTTGAAACTTTGCTGCTCAAGTCCTTTCCTTTAAAAGAGAGAAACATTTGAAATGAAAAGTAATTGGAAATTCGGTGGAAATTTTTTTAATATTTCAGAGAAATGCAGTTTCATTCGTTAATATTTGCTGTACATGTCAGCAATATTCAACTTATTCGAAATATTGTTCCAATTTATGCCCTTTTTTTTATCGCGTTTCTCCTGCATTGCAGATTACCATCGCAACAGAATTACTGAATTGCCTATCATTAGTTTTAAGATATGGTGTTTTGAATATCAAATGTCGGAATAAAGAATATCTCGAGAAGCTTAAATACATTTAGATTTAAACAGAGAATTAATACAGATCTGAAATTAGTATAAATTTTGTTTTATCATTATTATAAATCTGGGTATGTGTTTCTAGTTTGTTAATAAAATACAATTTTTTAAAAATGAAATTATTATAACCAGTTAGATAATCATTTTTAGGAAGGAAACATAAATCATTTTCTTTCTATTATTTATTTATTAAATGCTCTTTTATTTTTTTATGTACTAAGTGAAATTATTTTAATCATAAAACATTTGACCTGGAGACTTTGAAGAAGATCCACAACTCAGGCATCTCCTAAACAAAAAAACACTTTTAGAATTTTCTGCTTGTTTGTTACTCTCTATGTTTGCGAACCCAAAAGTTTAAAAACATTTTCAGCTAGATAAATGAAGTTTGGCATGTAATCTGTAATCCATTTTAAAGAGTTTTTGTTAAATCAAATTTTGAATTAAATCATTATTAAGAAGTTTATATACCTAAATTTGAGTGAGTTCGATAATTACAAAACTCTCAGAGGTAGTTTCATAAAATCTGGAACACGATTTTCAATGTAGATGGGTTTCAAGTTTCTAGCCAAATTCAACAAAAGGTTGACCATCTATTGGTCTGCACATTCCCACGTATATAAAGCGATAACTCAAAGACGCAGTAGCTTAGTAGACTATCTTGATACAAAATTGTTACTGCGATAAATTCTTGTTTCAAATCAGTTTTAGAACAAGACCAAATTGCATGTTCGTTTTTTTTCTTTATTAAGCTTGTTAAATAAAAGCTGATAAGTTCTTATAATTGAAAAAAGAATCTTAAGCAAATAAAGAGTTTAAATCTGTATCTTCTTAGAAACTTTATACGTACTGAAGCAAATCAAACTTATCTATTATCATGACACATCTTTTGCACGTTACTATCTATTTTATTTTTGTACTATAGCACTAATGCTATGAAAATTTGATTTTGATTCCTTTATTTCCACTATAGTTACAGACAGATCATGATTGTTTCATTAGAAATTTGCGCCAAAGAGAAACAATGTACAATGGCCAAATTCTTTAATGATAGGAATCAAAGGCTCAAAAAATCAGCTATGTTTTTTATAGAAATTTTTTAAGTAAATGAAAAATATACATTTGAAGAGGGAGTAGAATAACAATCAACCTCCGTCACAAGTAACAACATTCAACTAGTTCGAAAGATGGGAACACGAATGAGACAAATCTATGGTAGATTTCTGAATTTCTGACGTCCGCCAATAAGAGAAATCATATAATTTTCTGTTATTCGTCTTTGGTGCAACAAAAAGGAGAAAAATTACAGAATTGAAACCAAACTTTCATAACATTACCGCAGCAACATAACAAAATAAACGAAAACAGATAGCAGTGTACACAATGTTTTTGTGATAGAGAATTTTTAAAATAAATGAAAAATTGTAACTTTTTGAGGGGGAGCAGAACCTCAGCCCAGATAACATTATTTGGCAAATTCGTATAATGATTCGAACGAATAGGTGTGGTACACGCTTACGACAAATCTAAAATGAATCTTTGAAGACCTCCGATAAGCGATACCAGATCGTAATTCATTGCTGTTCTTTGGAGAAACAAAAAGAAGACAAATCACTGAATTAAAATCCAACTTTTACAGCAATATAGCAGCACCGTAGCAAAATAAACGAGAACAGAAATCAGTGTGAACAATCTTTTTGTAGATAGAGAATTTTTTAAATGAATGAAAAATTATAACCCTCGGGGAGTGAGCAGAACGGTCATCAACCTCCGTTGCAGATAATAACTTTCAGTAAGTTCGAGAAGTGATTCGAGCGAATAAGCGTATTACACGAGTGCTACAAGTCTATAATGAGTTTCAGGATTTCTTACCACCTATTAGTGAAATTAGATCACTGTCCGTTGTTATTCTTCGATGAAAGAAATAAAAGAAATAGAATTAAGATTAACCTTTTATAATATTATTGCAGCAGCGTAGCAAAATAATCGAAAACAGATATCTGCACACAATATTTTTGTAAACAGAGAGTTTTTCAAATGAATGGAAAATTCTAACACTAAGGGGAAGTGCTAAATGCTACAAATAACATTCAGCAAGTTCGGGAGGTGACTCGAATAAATAGGCTTGGTATACATGTGCAATCACTCTAGGATTAATTTCTGAGTTTCTGACATCCACTTATTAGAGATCACTGTTACTTGCCCATCATTGGTGCAACAGAAAGAAGAAGAATTACTGAATTAAAACCAAATTTTTATCCTAGCAATATAGCAAAATAAAAAAAGAAATCAGAGCGCACAACGTAAGAAGAATTTTAAGATAATTTTTGACTGATTCTAGTACCAGCAAAATAGGCCTAAATACAGCAATAATGTAATTCTTTCAGAGCCAAAGTTTAAATGCTGACTTGCATATTCACATAGTTTTAACAGCACATTAGAATCAAAAGTTATACATACATATATGTTACAGTAAAAACCCAAATTCACCCTGAACCCTAGTTAGGTAGGTAAAACGCGTTAGGAAGAACCCGAATCAATTAGGGAAACGCGTTCTCAGCGATATTGGTTCTCTAGTTATTTTCGATTTTGCCCAATTAAAATTGTATGAATCTAAATTTGTTAAATTTTGCTGAGAACAGTACCTAGAAAAGGAGCTGTAGGAACTGGATAAGGACTTTTCCTCTATTCTTGTAAAAAATATTCTTCAAGGAGATATTTCTGTATGAAAAATGGTTCTCTTTGCAATTCTATCTGATCTTGGTTCAAAATTACGAGGTCCGACCAAAAATAGCCCTCGTGTTGCTTTAAACGGGACGTTAATATAACTAAACTAAACTAAACTAAAACTACGCTTTGCAATTCTAAGTATCACAGTAGTTTGCTTTGTCGAAATAAGTAATTTGTAATTATGGTACCGTGTTAAGAAACATCCAATCGAAGTATTTTCTTCCTTCAATGATAGGTTCAACATTGTTTTACTAAGTATAGTTTAATACAGTAATTTTGGATAGATATAAATAATATTGTTTAACAAATCAGTCAAAACACGAATAAAACGGGTACACCCTAACGCCTTTAGTTAACACGCTTTTTACCTACTTAATTCAGGTTTCGAATAATTTCGGATTTTCCTTGTAACATATACATATAATTAGGTTAATTTATAAAACTATTCTTCCAGGAAACCATCGAAACAAAATCAAACCGAAAAGTTTCACATTCCATTTTGAGTCTAATGAATCCTCGTTTTCTAATCCTCAGGATTCATGCTCGATGGGTGGGGGCTTAACTTTTGCCGAGCCGGCATTTCATTAAACATCATTAGGACCCGCGTTTTAACGGGATTCTTCCGCTTCGAGCTCGTTATACTTTCCTCTCCTGTTGGACGATTACACTATTTATGTCGGTACGGAACGCTGCGATAATTAATCCTGCTTTCGTGCACGGACGACAGTTTAATTACTCAAATGATCTCTCAAATACCAGAAAGAGAAACTAAGCTGGGGCTCTGCATTGGGAAATATTTCCATAAACGCAGTAATTCACTTCTGTAATGATATTCAGATCTCTTTTCTGAGTATATCCCTGTTACTCTGTTAATTAGGTCTTGGAGACGACTTCATTTAGATAGATTTCATAAGCAGAAAACGAAATGTATGAGTGTGTTTTCAGAAGAAGACAATGGTTTAATTTATTGTAGAGAAGAATCGTTTCGTCATGTTTCTTGACTGTTGCAATACGGTCTCTTATTGGGAAGATTAATGTCAAGATTATTAATTTTTCATATCTGGTAGCTGTTTAAATTTGGAAAGTAGAAGAATTATATGATTATAAGCTGAAAAGTTGCTGAATGGGCCTTAAAATTCTTGGAAATCGCATTCTTTAATTGTGTATATATTAAGATGCATTGCGTTTAATTGCATATCATTAAAATTATACGACTGCTCATAAGAATAAGTGGTTAAGCATTTATTATTCTTATATGCAATATCATTATTAAAATATCAATATAATGCTTATTTTCTGAGACATTCTTTTTCTAATTTGTGAAAATGGCTTTCATCAGAAATAATTTTTAATATAGTACATTCCCAGGTATCCGGTTCATGATTATCTGGTTTCCATACTATCTGGCCTAATTTTCTTTCGTCGTAATTAAATAAGAAAGCAAGGTGTATTATCTACATTTATTATGTTTCTTGTGTTTAAGTTAGGCATTGTAGAGTTTCCTTTAAAATGTGCCCAATTTATATACTTTAACTTACATTTACTTCATAAAATTCTTGAAGCGCGCAGTGCAGTGTATAAACATGTGTAAATTACTAGTACAGGATCTTCTATTTTAACTCATCACATTACTAGCAACTGCTTCTAGGATTTACCAGACCGCGACCACTTTCACATTATACATGACTTGAAATAAATGTAGAACTTAGTACTCAATAAGAAGTGATAAAATACGTATTACAACAGCCAGTTTAGTGTAAAAACTTCTTCTTCTGGTATTGGTGGGTAAGGAAATGAGTTCATAAAAATCTCGCTTTTTTGTTATTCGGCCTGCCCTTCCACCACATTAGGCCGATTATTCAGGAGTCTACTGTACATAAGATGGTGCATATTTTTTAGAAAATGAATTAAATTGTGGCTTTTTGGGTCTTTTATATTAATAGATAATTATCAACTTAGTTTTTTCAAAAAATTATAAGTAATTTCTAACACTAATTTCTTTGGTCAGAGAGTCATTGCTAATGCTAAAAGAAAATTAGTTTTGATAGACATTATTAATTATTTGATGATAGGTATTGATTACCAAACTTTTTATCAGAAATATTTTAACATGATATTCCCTACTTTATTATTTAATGTTTCTATTTATTTCATTCTTTTTTAATCCATCATCAAAAATTTATTGTAAAAGAATCAATTCTTTCATATCAATAGTCCTGTGAGAAAATTTGTCTTTTGAGTAAAACTTCACATATTCCCTTTAACAGAATACTCTTAAACTAATCAGGAATTTATGCTTAAAAATTATACTAGTAGCATTAAAAGCTGTCTTTCATTCAGATAAACTTGTTCAAAAAAAGGAAAAATCAAACTCAAAACAGCGAAACTATTTCTAATTTTTAAAAATCGAAGTTGTCCATTATGCTGTAAAAGATTTATGACAAGCTATCTATACCGAGAATTCTCCAAATTTGACAGTGCCCTTTTCTTAATTTGGATGAAGAGATCAAATCAGATTGCTTAAGATTTGAGAAAAAGTAATGATTAATACTTATTTTCTTTTAGGAGAGAGTATTAACTAAAAAAATTATTTTAGATAAAAATTGCTGATTACCTGTTAATAAAAGATGTTTACTGAACATTCAGTGAGAAAGAGTTTAACTTGATATTCCCTACTTTATTATATAGTGCTCAATTTCTTTCACTCTTTTTTAATCCTTCTTGCATGCTTTTTTTATTCTTTTATTTTTTTGAAATAATTCAATCTCTAGATTAAAGGGAAATGTTTTAATAGATCCTGGTATAAATATGTAATATAAAATAATTTCAAAAAACAGTATTTTTGAAATAACTATCATGTAAACTTGCATCTTAAACCCAGTATAAAATCTTCAATGCCCCTCTCTTCAAAATTTCTCCACTCATTATAGTTTTTATTAGCAAAAAAAATCTCAGATAACTTATTAAAAACAACTAAAGAAATCTCACGTTTCTTCCAATTTTAACTACAGTGGAATGACAAGTTCAAATCAGCTATGGTAATTGTGACATTTGACTTTTTTTTGACAGCTGCATTTCTTAATACGTAATAGTCGTTAAAAATGTTGCCAGCAACAACAAATTTACAATACACCTATTTTGTGCATATTTTTTTGCTCATTAAATGTTATGACGGAAATTTCCCTCATCATACAAAGAAGAGTTCAGTAATTAGTATTAATAACAAAATAATCATTTCCTTCATGTTAATTTTACTGCGAGAAAAAATTATCTATTTTTGAAAATGTTGTTAAAATGTCTTCAAATTTTGTTCAGAAACTGATTAATTGTCTTGTTATCTGAAACTTGTTCATTATCTATGTATTATCTTAAGAACAGAAGAAAAATTTTAAAATATATAATGTGAGCTTGTTAATTAACCTAAATATAGTAAGAAAAAAATGGAGCAAAAAATAATATCCAAGCACGCCAGTGATTGAAAAATAAATAAAAATAATTGTTCACCCTCCTTTTACTCATTTTTTTTATTTAATATGACGCATACGAGAGCATGTTTATCTAATTAGAACAAATCTCACTACTAATTGAAAAAGAGACTGGACAATTGAACGAAACGGTAATTAAGTTTAAAAAAAGGCTTACATTAAAAAAATTAATGAAAGCTTAGTTTTTGCCTTCGAAATTGCCGGGGATTTTTGCCTCTCCCTCCTAGGGCTTGTTTCTTGCGCCATTTTTTATGTTATTAAGTTAATAGGATTATTTAAAGGTAGCTAAAAGAATGAACTCTTTTTTTCATCTTGTTAAATTACTAATTAATTAATTATTTGAAGAGCTTCGTATAATTTGTATTCCAAAGGGCGAAATTGCAATCTCTAAGTGGGTAATAAATATAAAGTGCGAGTGCTATTCCTGTGTCGTTTTCGCTGCTATTTTTTTCATACGTGCAAGTTGTTATTTCTTCTTAAATATCGTCTTTATTAATAATGACTTGAAATCAGAGCATTTATCAATTAAGTTCTTTTTTTTTCATTGTGAAATAATTTTCTTCAACAAAACGCTTCCATCTATTTTATTTATTCATATAAGCGTTGTTTTTTCTCCCTTCATATTTTTATATCGACTAGAGATTGTTGAAAAATATAAATAAGAAGTTCAAATTTTTTTATAACACATAGATTTCAAGAGCGTAAAAAATGTGTTCCTATAACAAGAGTTATGTAACAGAATTTTAACATATTAAAAAATAACATTGTTTATTTGTACGAAATTGTTATTTTGCCTACTATACTGAATACAAATACCAGCTTTAATGTCATTTTTTATACACCAATTGTAAACGAAATTCCAACGTTAAGAATAAATTTGTTCGGAATAATAAATTTTTGTCGAAACAGTTATATTGGTAGCCTATTTATTTGATTTAAACTCCAAGGTCTAAGATTAAAGTGATAAAATTTTGAAATGGGAAATGGTGATACATTATCTTTGTGGTCATCACAAATTTGAACATAAGGATGCTTTATACCTTCGCACTTAGAGTCAAGTCTACAATTATTCACGCTGGTTGTATCAGCCTTTCATATGATGGAAGAAAGATCTGGTGATCTCGCAGGCCATATGTCAACACACTTCAGCGCGCACTAAGAGCACTTTGTAATAGAGTTATGTAATTAAATTTTAACTAATAATAAATAAAATTATTTATTTATACGAAATTATGCAATTTTCACAAAGTTTTGCTTTCTTAACTCAATATAATTACCAGCTTTATTGTCAATATTTTTAATACTCTAGTGGTAAATGAAATTACAAAACCAAAAAGATATTACTTCATAAAGTTTAGTCAAAATGTTTATGTTAGCAGAATATTTATTTGGTATAAGTTCCAAGGTTATAGATTAAAGAAGTTTTGGTCAATCATTTCAAATGTGAAATGATTATACATTAAATATATCTATAAGTCACAAATTTGAATACAGGCATGACCATGCTTATACATTGTACCACTGATCAATAAAGTCTGCATTAAATCATGTTCAGGTGAATGGTCCCATGCAACCGAGGAAAGATCTAGTGATCTTGCAAGCCAAATCAGCGTATCGACACTTTTTACTGCCCGCTGTCTGCGAGCTGCAGTAGGAAGACTACTTAATGCTGCCAGAAAATGCTACCTGCACTAGTGATAAAATTATAGGTTCCATATAATCTGATAATCTGACTGGCCATAGAAATATGTGAACAATGTCTGGGCCATACTGAGTATGAGCTGCAGTAAGAAAATAATTTTAAATCTGCTGGAAGATGTTACCTGGAGTAGTGATAACGAAATGTTCGGTTCCTTACAATGAGTGAAAGATCTGGTGATCTCGCAGGTTTGAATAATATACTGACACTCTTCAGCACACATTGAGTGATAGATGCAATAAGAACACGAGCTTAATTCTGTTGGAAAATGCTACCTGGGATAATAAAATGGTCCAACAATTTATTTAATCGTTAGGCTGACGTGCAAATTTTATGCCAAAGAGCATGAAACTATGAGAAAAATGTTTCCCTTTTCATAGTTAATTGATACAAACACTGGGTGTGCATGCAGAGTGTGGACGTCGCAGATAGATTGATTCCAGGTACCTTCTTGGTCTCTTTCTAACCAATACAGGAATGGCATGAAATGAATGAATGAATGAATGAATAAATGACACTAGACTGGCAGGGTCTCGTTTTAGAGCGCAATAGAATTCAAACTTTTAAGGAGCTCTAGATTGATATCATCTCTCAGATGTTATAAAAAATGCCTTTCAAATTTCGTTCTCCAACATAATTCCTTCTTAGTTATGGGATATTGTATTCCGCCAAGTCAGAAATTGTCTTTATCATTCTTATTCTTTTCCATAATATAAGCTTTCAGAAATTAAGAGAAATACCTTAATCTAACTTTAGAGCTTTAAATACAACTTAGCAGTCTTTAAAAAGTCAGAAATACAGATTGCTAATTTCATTATTTTTATTGAATTTTATTTAGCTTCATTTGTTTCATGCTTTTATGATGAAATTTTGTAGCCAAGGCTTCACTCATTTCTTGATATAGTAGAGCGTTGAAATTTTATGTATTTGTGCATCTTCAGTGAAAGTACTAAATTTAATTCTTTCTGATCTCAGTGATTAGTTCATTGATATCTTTATTAAATAGAGTTTCCATATCTGTTACTTCACTTGGTAAGGATTTTGAGAAATCATTTCGAAATTTTAAACATTTTAATGAGGAAAAATAAATCAGACTACAAAGTAGAAAATAATTAAAATTTTAAAAAATTCAGATGAGTTCTATTGAATTAAATAAAATTTTTTGATCATTCAAAAGAACTGCATCGATTATAAAATATATTTACCGTCTTGTAAAAAAAGAGTAGAAGAAAAACTTTGAAATCAATAAGAAAAAAAAATTTTAAATATAATAATTAAAAAGGTGCATAATAATTACCAGTTTGATTTTTTGTGATCATAAAAACTAATCGGAATAAGTTATCAATTTCTAGTGAAACTCTATTTGAGTATGCAGTTCGCTACTAAGTCATTAAATTCACCGATTGCTTGTCAATATTCAATTACAGAGATAGCGGGACACCCCCGACCGGCCAACTGTAAAGTCTTAGGCACAGAAAACCGGAGGGCCCGCGTGAAAAATACCACACGCTCTCAGAGCGATCCTCAAACTTGCTCACGAGCCCGACAGAATCAGCCGACAAAGCAGACCCGCGAATTATCAACCCCAGAGGTCCATCGACCAGAGCCTTTAGACCTGTAGTCATCATGCCCTGAATATTCAATTACAATAGGGAATCTCGTTATTCAAATATGATAAGTAGTATAGTAAGCATACAAGGTTATTAAATGAAAAGATATGAAACGAAACTATGTGTAAACATATGAGAGGTGTTCAAATAAAAATGTACGAAACGACACGGTGAGCAAACATACAAGGAGTGCTCAAATGAAAAGGTATGAAACTACACAGTGAGTACAAATGAGGACTACATTCAAAGTATATATCATAGGCTTGACCACAACAATCTCATTGATTAACGAGCCGAAGAATTCTATGCTTCCAGAATTCCCGTGGACATGACGAGACATACTTCTTCACAGCGTCCTTGAGTTCAACGTTAGAGTTGAAGCACTTCCCTTTGAGATGTTTTTTCAGGAGATCAAACATATAAAAATCGAAGGGAGATATGCCCGGCATGTAGGGGAGATGGTCGAGCTGCTCCTGCTTGGTCAATTCCGCATGTGGGACCCTGGTAACATGTGGACGTGCGTTATGTAACAGTAACCCACCCTCCGTTTGTAAACCCGGTCTTTTGTTCTTGATGGGCCTTTGTATTCTTCCGAGTGTCGCACAGTTAATGAACATTAGTGAATAAATGCAGAAGAACTATTAACATCGAAGTTAATGGTTCTTCTGCGCCCAAGTAACCCTTCACTTCAAGTGGACAGCGCTCTTTCTAAAAGTTTCTGCGCTCTCCTGAGTATGCTGGAGCTCGCGTATACTTTGATCTACGCCAGACTCCAATCGCATCCCTAGATGCCTCGCTACATTCTCTCATAACGGCGTAGGCAAATAAGTTAACGGTTATGTTGTTACGAAATTTCGTATCTTTTCATTTAAACACCCCTTTTATATACATTTTGTTTCAGTAGGCTCGTCTGTGAATCAATCAATTGATCGTCATCTTTTCTTTACTAACCTAATTTTTGGACAGTTGATTTTGTTTAGTAAACTATAACAAGGTTATGGAGCATATTTTCTATTTATAATTTCATAGCGAGGTTATAGATTCAGCCTTGATTAATAAAGTCAATTCTTTTTCTAATAGATGTTCATAAAAAATTATGCCCCTATTAACTCTGATGCAATAGTTTTGAAAAACATTATATCGATATGAAAAATCCAAAATCAGGTGAACGCGCTTACAATGAAATATCCAAAAGGCTCATTAACAAATCACAACGTTTTATTCTACTCGAAAATACGGTGTTCATGTAAAAAAGTAGAAAGCAAATATGAAAGATGCTTATACGAAACCAGCACTTGTAATAAAACAGCAACACGCAAGGAGAAAATTATCATTAAACAACCGCAACAGTATAAAACAACCAGATAAAATTCAGTGGACACTTTACTACTCGCTAGAGCTCAACTCAATAATCCCACAGCTATTCTAGCAGCTTTTAATTGTTTCTATGACAAAGAAAAAACATTTTTATAACAATAGCCAGATTTCGAATCCTAATGGAATTACCATTAAGATTCTTGAATAACTTGTATCCTTCAATTTTGTCTTCAAAGTCACCAAATGCGTCCTCGAGTCACCAAGCGTGTAGTTAATGTCAAAGTAATTGACCCAGGATCCATTCAGGATCCGTTAGAGGTATGTGTAAACTCCTCTTCCCTTACAGGAAGCTTTCTGAACACTGAAGCAATATTAAAAATTCGTACTGACATTGAAGGATCATTTCTCAATCTAAAATTAACTAACTTAAATATGCTGTAATGAGATAAAAAAAAATTACTTGTAATCCATAAATACTTCAAGTATTTCATGGATATTCTCGAGTCTATTTAGGAATATTCATAATATATTTTCAAAATAAAAAGTATCATTAAATTAGATATTAGAGAAAAGGAACCTGCAAAGAGAATATTTCTGTTTCATAAATATAATCTATAAAGCAGTTTGTGCATTGTAATGAGTATAATTTTCGCCATTTTATACTTATGGATGAACATTAAAACATCAGAACTACAGCCAAGAGAAAGCTAAACATAAAAGTTTCTCATAGCAATCTTATAATACAAGATTTCTTACTAAATAAAATATCAATGATACTTTATGTGCGTGCTTTACAAGGAATAAGCTATTTATACCAAAACTCATTTATCTAAATTGTGATTGGACTATTATTATAAATAATTTGAATCATTCCTTTTATATCTTTGATTTTTTTTTCTTATTTTTATATCCTTAAACAATAAAAAACAGAAATAGAATTTCATGCTCAGTTGTAAATTTTATAACCAATTTCAGCATAAATTTTATACACAATTACCCAAATCAAAATAGATGCATTGTTTCGAAATGTATGCTCCTTGAATTGAAAGATTCATTCCTTTCAAAAATATCCGCTTTAGAATCGGAAGCAAAAAAATCTCTTTTATAAAGGGATTTGAAAACTGTAACGAAAGAAATTGCATTATTTTTCTTCTAAGAGTTTAAGTGATTCTGATTTACCAAAAGCATCTCCCGTGAATTCAACAAGTATTAAATGCATTCAAGGAAATCCGGAAAAAAGTATATAAAATATTCTTTTTGCTTATCGCTATTTCGTTAAAGAAATTCACTTTGTTACAAAGAAAATGCATATCAACTTAATGTTAATATCCAAGATACGATTCTTATAAATCCTTGACTTTTATATATATACATCTTGAAACTAAAAGAACACTAGTCTTCAGAGAATGTCTGTATATTGATTGTCTAATCAGTCTGAGTTTTATTGGAAAATTGTTTTCCACTATAATGACGTTAGCCATTGCTCAAAATTGGATGCAGAATTTTAGTAAACAATAGCTTATGGGTCTATTGAATATATTACAGGCAGTAAAGAATTCTATTTCCACAAAAGTTGCTTTTCCGGTCTAAAAATCTTTGTTTGGCCTGATTTGATGTTTCTCGATATGTAAATTTTAAAAGAAAAGGATGTAACAACCTTTATGATGTTTATGTAGGGAGAAGTTGTTCTCTCAAAAGTTAAATATTCCATACATAAATAAGACAAATCAATCAGATCAAATTAGATGCGAATGCACAATAAATCTTTTTTAATCAAACTTCTTGTTACAAATATGTTATGGTAATTTTGAAGAAGGGATATAATACCCTGACGCAAAAGTTTATTCACGGCTGTTTTTTGTTGCTGTGTTAAAGAAATATTATATGAATTACAACAAGCACGTAAACATTAATTTTGTGTTTTTATGAAAGCTTCTAACAGAAAATTTGAATTCAATACTTAATATTTTACATTACAAACTAAGCAGTTAATATTTTTCAATAAAAAACTGCAAAACTACCACCACAGTAACTGTAAAATTTGTAGTTTGGTGAATTTTAGAAGAGCTATTCAAAAATACGAACATTTTAAACTTGTTATTTCATAGATTTGAGGAATAGAAGTTTAAGTTTCGATAGCAAAAGTTACAAAAGATGCAAAGTTACAAAAGATTACAAAAGATAAATAACTTCAAGTAGAGCAAGTGAGTAAAGTGTGGATGCTGAAATCAAATGATAAGATAGTTGACGAAACGGTAAAAATTTTGAATCGGTTTAAGAAATCTATTTATCGGACTTTATCTGTAAGTGAAGAATATAAGTCGGAAAAAATCCTGGAAGACCACTAGTCACAAGCAAATGCGATGACAGAAACATTCAGAAATTAACATCCTCAAAGGTAATAAGTTTAAGTCAAATTCAAAGTGTTTCTAGTATCAAAATATCAAAAGTAACTATCCCCCGATGCATTCAAAGGACGAATATGATAGTTTATTCTAAAATAAAAAAATGGCTCTAAAATATTTCTCGAATAGCGTTCAGTAATATTCAGAGATTTTTTTTAAAGTGGAATTTTTATAGACCAGATAGCTGGGCGTTCCAGTTGACATAAATTGCGATCTAGAATCTAAGACTTTCTATAGTTAGCAACAAGATAACTCTTTGAGGATTTGGGTTGCATTTTGTTTCAATGTCTTTAAAATAAAATGCAAATCAGTTTAGGTTCCCTTAATGGCCACGAATCAGCAAAAAACTACTAAGAGATATTGAACAATTTACTCCCGTAAGGAAAATTTCCCGTAATTCAGTTAGATCATTCGAGTGTGCATACAGTTGGCCCTACAAAGAATTGATTACAGTTGAAAAATATTAGTGATAGAGCGGTCATCACTAAACCTATCGGAAATGTTTTGGGCATTGTGTGTCATTGGCAACAGTAGGCAATGCTCCTCAACTGAAGAGTTTCAAGCTGAAATTCGAGCTTCGATTGTCTGATTAGACATCAAACCAAAAATTATGCTGAACTTGGTGTCTTCAATGAACCGTCGTATTTGCGATGGCTCATTTGTTGAACATCTCTTCACAAACAATGTCAATAATATTTGCAAAGATACCAAGCAATGTTTTGTGTCGGGATGTATTTCAAGTGTTGTCTGAGTCATTAATATAAAAACAGAATGTAAAGTATTTCAGCTCAAAAACTCTAAAGAGTTTAAGAGTTATCTTGAGTTCTATACACGCCAAATCTTGGTTTTGTACAGATGAACATGAACGTCAACATATTCTGAACAGAATATAAAATATGAATGCTACATATTGTATCTGTTTGTCTGAGAGTACGATAATCTAAGACGGCCAAAACACACTGACAGCAACGGGGTATGGTCAAAATTAAATTTTCCTACAACTTTTGCTGTGCCATTTGCTGTTCTTGCTTCATAACAATTCCAATTCAAGAAATATTGTAGGAATTATTGAAATATTTGCCAATAATATCTCCATTGCTTAATCCGATAACTTTCATGCCATTTTCTTTTATGAAATCTTATTTAATCATTAAAAAATCAAATGCCTCGTTTTTTAACAGCTTCACGTCCATTATAAAACATCCTCTTATTTTTGTGAGTAGTCTAATAAAAGTAAATCAGTTTTAAAAAAGTAAAAAGATGTAAGATGTGCACATATGATAATACGACATATGTGCACAAGAAGAAAATAGGGAAGAGTGGATAAGTGGATAAGTAAAATGTGAGCGTTCTAATGCAACGTTTCAGCCATCAACGTTTACGATATTAGTGTTATGAAAGCCGAACTTCAACCAATTGAATTCGATGGACATATACAGCCCCCTTCACCAGAAGATTTCCGCTCTAAGCGGGTAGTTTGAACAGAAATTTGCTTATCTCTTCTCATCATGTAATGCCTGGCGACGCAATGTTGGGGCGGCTCGAAAGAGTTCTACGCTCATCAGAGCGGTATTTATTCATTTCGTTGGACAACACGCGCATTTGTAACACCGCGCGTAGGCGAGGTGGGGCTTAGGGCGAGATTTTTCGCCCCGGGTATTAAGGGAAGTGGACGTTGCGCCCTAACAAGAGGACAACTTTTGATCTGTCCGGGGGCTTATTAAGCTGACGGGGCGCCGCTTGTAATCCGATGACACTTTGTCCCACTGATCCTTAACATTCATTAGAGCGATCCTTTTGCAGTGTACGCCTCTCTTTTTCGGAAGTGTCCGCAATTCGCAGTGTTGGCTCCATGTTCTGATTGGTCGGTGGACGGACCTGGAGAGATTAATCGCTAAGTCGCTATGATCTGATTAAGAGCGAGGAAATATTTCTGCACGGGCCAGTTGAAACGCGACTCAAGCGATTTCACTTGAGAAAGGTAAAAGTCAGGTTTCGTTTGTTAAAACTAGTGAAACAGTTCCAGTAGATCATAGCTGAATAAAATGGAACGCAAATACAGCTAAAACTGAAGTTAAAGAGGAATAATACTTTATCAAGACATCTTTCGGGAATAATTTATTGCGAATGATTTAAGAAATTCGTTCTACTTTACACATTTCATAAACAATAAATGTTGTTTTCGAAATTCTATTAAATAGATGCAGAAATTAGTAAAATATCTCAACATAGATTAAAATTATTCTGTTACATTAGATGCAGAAATTATTGAAATGTGTCGATATAGCTTAGAGTTAGTCTTTAATAATTCATTTCATCGAGTGAGGAATCTCGTTGAGGAAGGAATCGTTTGAATAACAATATTTGTAAATTTTGAAACTATAAAGTCTTTCCATGCGATTATATTTCATTTGAATTATTTTCTTCTGCTTTTCAGACTCATAAATTAGTGTTGTTTCGTTACAATAAAATAAATGATGAGATTTTATTATCACTCTAAGAATAACGATTGTTACTGTTGAAGTAAAGAATGAAGGAGTTGTTGTGAAAAGTTAATAGTTTTAATATATATATGATAATTAAGAATGTGAATGAATACTTTTTCTCTGAACATAAAAGGAATCAGCAATAAGGGAGCATCCAATCGAAACACATATGGAGAACATAAAACATTCTTTATCATAGTAGTTAAATATATATATAATCCCTTAAACTCTTATATACAGAATTTCATTTCAAAGTTTGCTAAAACAAAAGAAAATATGAAGTCATTATTTCCCCGTGAGAAATTCTGGATTCGATCTCTTCTTCAAATTGTTCATTCCAATGTCATTTTTAATGAAGGATTAAGGAAAGGATTAATTGTTTTCATCAAGCAAATTACTTATCTACACGTTTTAGTACTAAGATTATAATTTATCATTGAAACACGAAAAAATACTTTTCTTTTTCCTTGGAATTATTCAGCACAATATTTTATTTAATGTTGTAAAAACACAATTAAAATGTTGTTTGCAAACTAATTAAGAATAAAAATAGCTGAATGCTCTATTAATGTCTGAATTAAATTAAGTAGACACGATGGAAAAAGGTAGTTTCATACAATAAAAATTTTCATTTTAGGCTATTAGGATTCCTAATTGTGGTGCAAAATTCCCCAGTATACGGTAATCTTCGCATTCTGATGCTTTGAAATTATTTTAATAGCCATCTCGGATACTTACATAGCATGTGCACTATGCGTTTAGATCCACAATATTGTTAAAGAATCAAATAAGAATTTTGCATATTTTTCCCATTTCTGATTTTTTTTAAAGTATAGAAACAAAATGAACATTTAACAAATGAACAAAGTGTTTCAAAGTGAGAACAAAGTTAATTCTTTGTTCGTGTAATGTGTCATGCTAAACCGTGAATCCATTTGACTTTATTTAGTATCATTAGTCATTAAAAAATCTCAGTTTCGTATTACACCGTTTGAGAAAAAAAATTAATCTATGTAATGTATTTTAGATCACAAAATAGCAGTCTAAAATATTCAGTCGTCATATTTTTGAGAATAACTGTAAGTATAATACCAAGACCCAATTCTTCTCCAAGTTAAGAGAAAAGTATGGATTGCATTTTTCGAATGAAAAACAATTTGTATTTCTTTCTCCCTTCCCTAAGGATATGGATTTTGTTCTTAGATATTTTAAGTGTGTAAAAGTTGTTCTTCTAATGTGGAGCTAGACTAGGGAAGCCTCTGTTTTTTAGAGGCTTTTGTCTTTGAACAATTAGTTCTTTACCCAATTTTTTAAATACAGTTTTTTAAAAAATTGATAGCACTGACAATGTTTTTTGAAAATTGCGAAGGAAAGATGTTGAGAAATTAGTTTTGATAGTATGGCAATGCTTACAGTCTCCTTATACTGTCTTATCCTAATGATAAAAAATATAGCAATTCTTTTCAGATAAAATATAGGAAATGCTTATTTGTATCGTATATAGTAAAATAAAATAAAAATTAAAAGTGATTGGGTCTTCTATTTCGAAACATCATTGCATGATTACGATGCATTAAGGCAAAATTCCTTTGCCTTAATCTTATTTATATAATTTATTCTTAATCATATACCAAAGTTAATACATATACAAAAGAAGTGTATTTAATATCGTAGCAATTCGAATAATTGATTATAAATCCAATAATTAACACAATGAAAATGCTTTTAAATAAAATATTTTTAAAGTTAGAAAAAAAATTGCAAGAAAATAAAATTGATATCACTTAAAACTTTTTATGATGTACGCTTAATTTTCTGGCAATATTATTTTTTAAAGTTATTGACTGATGAGCAATAAAAGTTTACATAATTTTTGATTAAATAAAAAAATTAAAACTTTCACATAGAAAATTTGGTGAAAAATTTTATGATAAATACTTTAGAGAAAATTTTAATGTCAAAATTAGTAGCTTTAGGTTAAATGGTCTGCTCTTTAGAACCTTACCAGCATGCATATCACCTCAAGCATACTGCATAGCACAATATATAGAGAGTAGCCAAACTATTTGCATTATCGTCTTCAGTTTGTGTGAATGACGGGTAGTAATTTTCAATATCAATATACAGGTTTTACTTGATTACATTAAATTAGAAAACCATTCCAGAATTAAAAAGAAAAAAGTCCCGTTTCATATTCTACATGTCAAAACATAAAATACTTATATCAAGAATAAAAGGGACTTAATTAAGTAAGCTCTTTTTTCGTACCCTTGTGAATATCAAAAAAACTAAAAAGTGTGTTTCACACAGATACAGAGTTTAGTTAAAGAGGTATATTAAAATAGCGCTAGGTTATATAAAATCGAAAACAACCGAAGCTAAAAAAAAAGAAAAGAAATGTTGCTGCAATATAACCTTCCTTTAAGAAATAGCTTAAAGAGTTGTAAGCTACCGAAGGGCAAAACCAGTGATTGGCAACAAACAAGATAACTTATTTGGTGTTATTGGAATTTCAATAAAATTACTTCAAAATGATAAGCAACATGATCAAACCAATGGAAATGATTTCCAGAAAGTTTTTCGCTTACTTCCTAATAAAGGTGTTGACATCCATACTCCCAAAATTATGGACCTTAGGTAAGGTCGCAAATATCTTTCACGGCAATGGAAACAATGGTTACTAAAGATTGTTCTTTTGTGTGAATTTTTAAAGAATCGCACAGAATAAAGCAGTGTTTCTCAACCTTTTAGTATTCACGGCCCAATTTTCAATCATAATTTTCATCGCCCCCCCCTTCTTACCGCATACAATAATAATGTATTTTGAGTATTTTTGAGCTAAACCTACACTACAACCTTAATTTTAAACTTTACAAATTACCAAAAATACGGAAATTTATTTACATTTTGCAACAAAGATCCTCAGCATTGAAAAAAACAAGAATCCTATGCCTTTTTATTGCTCTTGCGTCCCGCCATGTCGGGCATTCTCACGGTTTCACGAGAAGTTTCGATTTGTCTGGAATTTGTGTGGTCAGCTTAAAAGTTAAGTTAGGAGCGTGCGCAGATGTGAACAAACTTTTTCTCAAAAGGAGGAGGAGAAAGTTCCATAACACCAATTTCAAATCCAGACAATCTCATTCGAGTCGATCCTTCTATCGCTATTGAATCTATTCTGAATGTGTATGTTATATATATTTTCGTATAATTGCAATTCACCGTATTAAATATTCAAGGCAGCAGACTTATGCAGAATCCTGTATAAATTTTCAAGTGGGCGTAAGCGAGCATTAGATGATAGACAAGCATCAAGTACACAGACGAGCGTGGTTCCGAAAATAAAATCAAGAAAATATTCTCAAGAATACTTAAATTTTGGGTTCACTAGTACTGAAGTAAATGAAGAAGAAAGGCCCCTGCGTATCATTTGCTAAAAAATGTTGGCGGCAGACAGCATGAAACCTAATAAACTTAAACGACATTTGGAAACGCTTCATAGTGAGTACGTAAACAAACCCAGAGAATTCTTCGAATTAGAATTAAAACCATATGAAAAACAAATTCATTGTTTAAAAAAACTTTGTCTGTGAATAAAAAGCCTCACACCATTGGTGCAGAGCTTATTTTGCAGCCGCAATTGAGATTGTAGAAATTATGTTTGGAGATAATTTTGAAAAACAATAGCAGTCTGCACCTCTTTCAAATGATACTGTTGACCGTCGAATTGCTGATATAGCTGAAGATGTAGAGTGTCAGCTTTTGTCGAAGTTACGTGACAACTTGTTTTCAATACAACTCAATGAGGCAACAGATAGTAATAAAGATGCTCACTTCATTGCCTATGTTAGATTTTGTGATGATTTGTCAGTAGTAGAAGAATTACTTTTCTGCAAGCCAATAGAACTCAGCAACAGCACTCGCATTATTTGCTATCTTAAATGATTTTATGAATGAGGCAAACACAGAATGGAAAAATGCATCGATGGTGCTCGCTGTATGTCCGGAAGATTCCAAAGTATTCAAGCACTTTTGAAACCAAAATCGCCACAGTGCATCTGGACACATTCCATGATCCGTAGAGAAGCTTTGGCTTCCAAAGAAATGAGTCCTGCTTTGAATATTGTGTTAACTACGTTTGTAACCGTAGTAAATTATATAAAAATGAGACCCCTGAAATCAAGAATATTTTCCGCACTTTGTAAAGACATGGGTGCAGTACATTCAGCGTTACTATTTTATTGCGAGGCAAGATGGTTATCACGAGGGAAATTTTTGCAACGTGTTTATAAATTAAGAGAAGAAATCGCCGTTTTCCTAGAAGAGGAAAACAGACCGGAAGCTGAGAATTTTCGCTATAGTTTATTTGTGATGAAACTGTGCTACATGGTCGATATATTCGAGAAATTAAATAACTTGAATCTTCAACTGCAAGGAGCAAATACACATATACTGGATACGAGTGATAAAAATAATGCTTTTTGTAGGAAATTGGAATTGTGGAGCAAAAATTTAAAGCAAGAAAACTTAAAAATATTTGCAAATTTGAATGATTGAATTAAAACTTACAAGTCTGAAGAACAACATGTAAAAGTTTTTTTTATAACCATTGAAAATCCTTTAGCAATGCTAGTAAAGAATTTTAAAAAGTACTTTCTTGCTGACGACAAACTGATATCAAGTTACAAGTGGGTGAGGGATCCATTTCAAAATACTCCCGAAGGACTCTCAATTGAAGAGGAAGAAACCTTCATAGACTTCACGGCAAGCGGAGAAACCAAAAGACAATTTAGTAATAAATCACTCTTTGAATTTTGGTAGGGAGTGGATGATGAGTTTTCTGCACTAAAAACATGGACATTTCGCATTCTACTACCATTTTCAACATCTTACCTTTGTGAAACTAGATTTTCTGAGATGGCTTCTTTGAAGGCAAAATATAGATCTCAGCTAAATATAGAAAAATAACTGAGGGTCTATTTCTAATATTAATTTCGCCATCGAAAAACTTTGCTCGGCAAGACAGGCCCAAGGAAGTCACTAATAATTATTAAATTTGTTTTTAATTTAGTAAGTTGTTTTAAATTAATAAGTTAATTATTAAATATGTCGAAATGTATTTTGTTTTGTATGTGTGTTCTTTCCTTTCAGTCAATCATTTTTTTAAATAACATTTTCTCTTGGATATGCTCACGCCCCCCATTAGTGTGTTCGCGCCCCCCTAGGGAGGCCCACCCCACAGGTTGAGAATCACTGGAATAAAGAGCAGACCATTTTGAGTGAATTTTAGCAGATACATCGCTGAATCCTCAGAAAATTTTACGGGCAATAATATCCAAAAATATAATTTCTGTTTTAGACTCCTTTTCTCCAATTTGGTATAAAATTACACTTGTAGTCACGAGATCAAATATTGAATTTCACTTAAGTCATTGCGGGCTTGAGTCATTATACTTACATGCTTTCGGAAGTATAAATAACCAACAACTAGACGAATTTGGTAATAAATTTGATTGTAATCTACACTTTATGAGTTAAATGTCTGTGCAGAATTTTATCTTTGTAACTTTCTTTATCTTATCTCTCTAAATCGTTTTGTAGTTATAGTGTTAATCTATATTCCAACAGTTGAACAGACAGACTTTCTTTGAATGACTTTCGCTCAAAATTTGATAGAAATTTATAAATTTGGTATAAAGAACTTACACCAAATTTCAATTGCCGTGGTCTAAAAGGTTTTTAAACAGATATAATGACAAAAAAAATTACTTTTCTAATTTGGGGTGGTTGGAAACATGTAATAGGAGCTTAAAAGGTCAGATAATGACCTCAAGACAGAGGGATCGCTTTTGTCTTGTGATTATGTTATCTGGCTATGAACTTAAAGCTTTTTAAAAAGTAATCCTCGCTATCGCAAATCTCTACTTTAACATGACCACAAGGCAAAAGATAGCACTCAATCTTATTATGTTATCTGATTTATAAAGCTCCCACTTCAAACGTCAATATTTTGTGGAATTGCCATACTTTCTTTGTGCATTCTTCTTTTACTGGGAAGTAAAACTCGACGAGGAAAAACAAATAAAAGAAAAAATAGTTAAAAAGAGATTTAGTGAGAAAAATATAAAAAATCTTTAGTTATTGTTGATTAAATGTTACTCATTTTTATAGTCTGTAGTTTCTTAAAAGTCAAGATTTTAAAAGTTATGGATAATAATCCTAAACAGTCTAAAACCCTTTTCTTCAAAGATCATGTTATATTTAAGGGAGGGTTGAATTCATACAACCAATCGATACATCTTAATATGAACTCAAAAGTAAACTAAAATACAAAAAAATTTACATGATTTTCACCAGTTTAGCTTTAGAGCAAAAATAGCTCTTCTTAAAAATATTGCTTAAAATTTTGTATAATACTTACATCATTGCTCTCTCATTTTATAACTTCAGAGTGCGTTTTATTAAACAAATATTTTTCAATGTCTGTCGATAAATGGAAGATTATCGCATCAAATCTTATTAAAATTGAGACCATTACAAAGCATTCATCCGAGCTTATAACATGAGTTTTCAGTTGCATCAATAAACATTTTGTTAACGTATTGGCAATTTTCTCTTATGGCTCAGAAACAGAAGAGATTATCTCATCTGCTATTTTCTAGAAAAGAGGGATGAACCCATCAGAAATTTTATCGTTAAGCTTAGTTCGTTGAATCTTCAAACTTGCGAACGGCTTAGAAGCTTACGACTTAAGTTTGTCATCACAAAAATGATATTCTGCTGACAAAACTCGATTTTTTTAGATCGGACCCTTTTCAGCTTATTAACAAAGAACGTTTCTCTAGAGACATATAGATACTCTTATATCTGTTTGATTAGGCCTAGTTCAGTGTTCTGGTTCTTTTTCTTCTTTCTGAAACGCGATGAGAACATTTTCGCAATTATTTTTCCGAAGCTGCGTGAAGAAGAGCAGAGGGAAAAAAAAGATGACATCTTTTCTTCTCATTAAGATAATCCGTAATGTCGTTTGCCGTCGGTGAGAGATTTATTAGAGAGGATATTTTGTTCGATTGAACGGAACAAGGCTTAGCAGAAAAGGAAAAATTCGATTCTTTCTCTTACCATCAGTAGTTTCTGCAAAAAATAATTTTAAGGTTTTGGAAAGGTTACATGCATACAAAAACAACGAAACGGCTGCAGATAAGTAACCTTTATTTGCTTGTCTATCTTTTAATGATTCTTCAAGGGGGGAAATTTGGGGAAAAAAACTTTATATGAATATTTAAAAAGACAATTCTATGTTAAAACTTAATTAATTAGAATAACTTTAGTAAGATAACTAATATAAATAAAATAATTGATGTATTTATGATATAGCAGTATAAGCAAAAAGTTAGAATATGCTAATAGGAATTTAATAATAACACAATTTTGAAATTATAACACCTACAAAATATTAGTCACTTTTAATTTTTTGTTCCATTATTAAAAAATAAACATGTGTTGAATAATTACTAATAATTATCGCCACACACTTCTAAATTACTCTTTATCTTTCTTTTTTAATATATGCAAGAAATCAGCGGGATGGTCACCCTAAAACTTTCTCGTATGCTCTCTGATAAACCTGTCATGTCAGAAAACGACTTGCTTGGAAATGGCGTACAATAATTACGAAATATTAATTTTTAGAACAAACTCAGCATTTTTACTCAATTTTTTGTGCCATCATTGGGTAGATACTTGGTGATTAATCTCTGGTAGCGTTAATAATATCCAAAGATTAAATTTGTGTTTCAAACAAGTTTTTCTCAGCCAACTGAAATAAATTCTTGATATAAAACTGTATTTGTAATCACAAAAAATCAAAAATATCTATTTTGATAATATTTACATCATTGTCTTTTTTAATTATGTCGTTTACATGTTTCTGAAAATACAGATCGACATATGTCAACCCATTATATGTTTTGACTCAAAATCTGACATATATCTATATTGCAGATATTAAATCGATTTACTGAATTTTATCTCCGAAATATTCTTCGTTTCGTAGTAATTGTGTTAATTTATACACGAATAGGTGGACAGATGGACTTCTTCTGAGCAAATTTCATTCAAGGTTTAATTTTTTTTAATTAAAAGTTCGTGTTAAGACTTCATGTTAAATCTCAACCGCCTAGCTCAAGGAGTTTTAGTTATTTTCGTCACAAACAGACACGGAGATTTTCCGAAAAAATGTGTTTTTAGGTGGTCTAGAACATAGAGATTCGTAAAAATCTAGAATTCAAATTTTTTGACGATTACTAACTGTCTCTACTCTACTTATACGAGAAGTATGAAAGAAGAAAATAAGGATTCAATATTTGTGTGAGGTTAATGCTCTCCCTCTCTCTCTCTGTGTGTGTGTGTGTGATTCTCTCTCTCTCTCTGTGTGTGTGATTCTCTCTCTCTCTCTGTGTGTGTGATTCTCTCTCTCTCTCTCTGTGTGTGTGTGATATTCTCTCTCTCTGTGTGTGTGTGTGTGTGTTTCTCTCTCTCTCTCTCTCTCTCTCTCTCTCTCTTTCTCTCTCTGTGTGTGTGTGATATTCTCTCTCTCTCTCTCTGTGTGATTCTCTCTCTCTGTGTTTGTGATACTCTCTCTCTCTGTGTTTGTGATATTCTCTCTCT
>JAPMOQ010005902.1:1586873-1632284 GCA_026543055.1 Argiope trifasciata
TCTGTGTGATTCTCTCTCTCTCTCTGTGTGTGATATTCTCTCTCTCTCTCTCTGTGTGTGTTTGTGATACTCTCTCTCTCTGTGTGTGTGTTTGTGATACTCTCTCTCTCTCTCTCTGTGTGTGTGTTTGTGTGTTTCTCTCTCTCTCTCTCTGTGTGTGTGTTTCTCTCTCTCTCTCTCTCTCTCTCTCTCTCTCTACCTGTCTAATGTTTTTTTTTGTATCTACGAATCAATATTTGACAAAAATCAATGTTTTTCTAAAAGAAAAATAAACGAAATAGGTGAGTGCTATAGTGTTAAATTGTTAAATAGAAATGGAAAATATTTTAAAATTATTAATGCACCCAGAGTGTACTACAAATGGCCTCTCTTTTCAAGATTGACTCGAAATAATTAATATTAGATTTTTTTTTATTTGAAGTTCGTTACAAATATCGTTTAAATTCTACTTTTTACAAATATCGTTCGCTAAGCATTAAAATGCTAGAACATTATTCAACTAATCCTTATTTATTAACGACTAAAAACTTTATATTTTGTTTAAAATCTCCAAATAATATTTTGTTTTATAATTTTTTTAAAAAAACTATATTTTTATGGATAGAATTAATTTTACTATTAGTTTTGAATTTTACTTTTGAACCTTTTTTTACATCGAATTTTAGATCCGATTTATAATTATGGATCCAAAAGAGATCCATAATTATAAATTTAGTCAATTTATCAAAACAACAGCTTGAATGAAGAATTAAAATCAATAAAAAAATGTCTTGTGTAAGAATTAGAAAGAGAAAAAAGAGGCTTGCCTTGTCTAAGGGCCCCCAGAGAGCTTAATCCATAAAAGTCCATGAAAATGCTCTCGTTATTTTGCCAAACTGTCATAAACATTGTTGTAATAGGTAACATTTCTAAAAGTTAACCGTATCATTATCAGCAGCATCCAGGTAAACTTATAGCAAAACTCAAATTTGAATTAAAGCTGTACATTTCCTGTTTATATTAAATTTTAGGTTACATAAAGTTAAAATGATTATTTAAACCTTTTTCTTTTCTTTTCTTGAATAGATTGCATGACTACTACTTAATAAAAGGGCCATTTACTTGAATTCAATTATATACGAAATTTGTCCAATCACATTCCATATTTGATATATGATGCTTATTGACGAAATGCAGAATTACGTCAACAACATGCTCTTGTTCCTATAGTGCACTAATTGCTCATTTACGTCATCCTTTGTTTGAACCAAACATTTCTTGAGATAAACATCCACTGAAGTCCTCACAATCGTAAACCACAACAAGAGGGTTCTTTTTAATCCATCTAAAGGAGAAAGGGGGGAGGGGCAATAGAGTGGAGTTGAGTTGTTTGTGAACGACCCTCAGAGGGACGGGGCTTTAATCCTAAGGGCTAACATTTTAGCCTTTTTCCTAAAAAACAATCTCTAATGAGAGTTAAAAAATACCCTGCAGTCCTCCCTTAAAACAGAAAAACTCTGACCGCATCCTAACGAAGAGTCCGGACAAATGATGATCTGGCCCAAAACTTAATGCCCATCTCTCTCTCTCTCTCTCTGGCTCGTAGTTATGGGGACAGACTTAAGGATCAACTTTTAGGAAGAATTTTCCTTAATTTTTCAAGCGCTTGTTTGTTTCCATGGCAGCGGATTGATGAAGGAAAGGATCCAGCTTCACTTTTAAGAGTAATGATCTACCAGAGTTGTTTTTAAAAGACAGAAGGGAAATTTTAGTTTAGATAGACGTCTTTCCCCTTTTTTTCACTTTAAACTTTAGGGTTATAATTTTTCGTCACAAGAAGTCTAAGTCCTTTTATAGACGATATAAAATCAGAAATTAATGAGACTGCAGATTTCTAAGCGGGCCTCAATGCTATCTATATCAGTTAATTGCCAAAGAAATATTTTGGAAATCTTTGCTGGAAATATCTTTCAAAAATATATATGTATGTATGTAAATATATTTTAGTAGTTGTGTGGTCGAATGGATGAAACTTCTGAAATTTCAAAACTTCGATTTAATTTTTCATGGGTGGCATAATTTACATAATCACTAAGAGTAAATGGTAAGAAATATGTTAAGTCTACATCAAGGCACGAAAGCCGAAGAGACCAATTTTTTTTTCTATTCAGTGGTTTTACAACGAGATTTTGATAGGAATTTCTTTGATTTGTGTAGACTAAGGAAAGAGAAATACAGGTAAAGAATGTTGTAAGCATTAGGGACTTTTATCAGAGGGAACGTTAAAATTTGCTGCTTCATCAGTTTTACAGAGAGCGTGAAATTATTAATTTAAAAAAAGGGAGAATTGGATAAGGAAATCAGATAACCTTTTAGAATGAAATTAATATGGGATAAATTAAGATAAAAATTAGGAAATTAAGATTCAAACTAGATTTTAAAATATCTTTTCATATCTTTAGTACCAAAAAAATCATGAAAGTAAGCAACTTTTATTTGATCTCGAAATTGTGACCCATTTATGGATTAAATCAAATTATCTTGTAACAAACAAAGATACTGAGAGTCGCCTAATTAATATTTAAACATACATATGTCTCTAGAGCTCATTTGGTATAGATATAAATGAAATTTATTAACAATTAAAAAAATCGTGCAACTGATAACTGAACAGAAATAGGCAAGTGACAAAGAATTGATTACACATAAAATTAATAGTGATTTTGAAACAAGGAAAAGGAAATTGTCTTGGGTACAAGAACATTAAAAGAAAATAGGAATGCATAGTAAGAGTAAAAGCACAGCATAAAGCAATTTTTTAATAAAAAAGCATTGTGTTATGCATCGAGTTTGAAGGAAACGCGGAAAATAATCACAAAAAAAATCGTTTTAACAATCAATTTATTTAAAAACATTCAATTATATATTAATACTTTTCATCAAATAGTATTACCAGAAAAAAATGTTTCCCTTATTGAAATGTTTCATTTATAAACTCAATTTCGAAGAAAGTGATTGTTATAGTAAATTCAGGGCGATTCCATAGTTATGGCGGGATAAAAAAAACCATGACTGAAAAAAAAATAATTGTAAGCCACTAAGAAATAAAATATCTTTACTTAAAAAAGGGCAAAAAAAATTCTATTTAAAAAGAAAAATGTTTCTTAGTGAATAATCAAGTGAAATGCTGCATTTCCACAAGGTAAGAAAACATCTTATACTTTTAAAAAAGTGGAATTTATATATCTCTCTCACTCTCTTTTTTCTTTTCCTTACTAAGAATTAGTAACAGTAGAAATAAAAGGGGGAAGTGGCGGGACAACAAAAAGGATGGTAAAATGATAATCGATTTCAATGCAACAACCAGAAAGAATGATATCCCCAAAATGCTCCCTCATACTCTAATAAAAGTGATATTCTAGAGAATGCCTTGCATGACATTGACTTACGATAGATGCTAAATATTAAGCTTTGAAGCTAATTTTACATTTTTTACTGAATTATCGTGTGACCTTTGGCAAGGATTCTGGCATGCAGTTGAAAGTATTCTGTAATCAAATTTGATTTTTAGACACGTTTTCTGCAACCAATTGAAATAAAAATTTGACAAACTGCAATTGTAGTAAAAAAAATCCCATGCTGAATTTGATACATCTATCATTTTGTTTTTGAGTTATAGCGTTTACCTGTTGTGCCTATATTTATGTAGCATCAAAGCTGTCTCAAAGTAACTCCCGAATATAACTCTGAAATATATTTTGATTACTTTGTAAAGAACTGATCTGAGTATTATTTTTTGCCAATATCTTTTAAATTTATTTCTCATCTGAAGCTCTCAAAACATCCTGCCTTTTTCAATTTCATGGTGAAATAAATAAATTACATTCAAAGAATTGACGATTTGGTACGATAACATATATCTATCTTTTCTACGTTATTCAGATTATTTTAATGATGATTAGGTATGGGAAAAAGTGACATTACACTGGCAAAAGCCCATAATTAATTTTTTAAAAAGAATTAAAAAGCATCAAAGGACTAGCTATTCGAAAAAATTTCATAAGCTTGTGAGCTAGAAGCTAAAAGAAGCCAAAGACACACACACACACAAAAAGAAAAAAAAACAGTAGGCATAAAAAGAAAAGGTGAAGAGGTCTAAATGGCTCAAGCAGAAGAGCCTATACAATATTCCAATTGTATAATTGAAACATACTTTGTAAATAATAAAATTTACCGAAGATGGTAATTTAAATTTTGAAAACAAAAAGAAAAATTAAAAATTAAAAAAAGCAAAAATAAAAATTATAAGTAGATAAAGGAAAAATTAAATAAACAGAAAAATAAATATATGTAATGGCTCAGTCTAAGTTAGAGTCCATGATCTGGAACAAAAGACCAGATAAAGTTCTTTAGCCTTTTTTTTCTTGTACTCACTAGATACTGCCCACTTTTAACAGTGCTTAACAAACTACGATTAAATTATTGTTCATTTCCCACATTATGAATCCGATTTGCCTCTGAGAATAACCTTTGAGCAACGAAACTTCTTCAGCAAATCCGATTGAATCCCAGCGAGATCTCTAAATAACCTCGTAGTCACATTCGCTCAATTTGGCCCGATTGATTTCCGAATCATTTACTGCCTTTTCTCCCCCGGGGCCCAAAAAACCGTCCCTCCCCGTTTTTCTGGTCCGTTGTCACGTCGTCCGGACTTAAAGTCTCATTTGCCGACCGTACCGCCGCTTAATTATTTCGGAGATTCCGGGGGTAAATGGAATAATCCGTTTTTCCGTTCCGGTGAGCACGTGTTTGCAGCTTGATTAGGGAGAATGGATACAGTGTATGGACGGGAGATTAGGCAAGCGAGGCTTTGTACCAGCGTTTTTTTGGTATTATTTTCATCGGTGATTTTCATTTATTTGTTTATTTTTATTTTATTTTTGTAATTATTTTATTTTTAATTAACTTTGATTTATATATTATTTTTATTTCTATTTATTTATTTTATTATATTATCTTATTTTTATTGCTGTGATATCTTACACTCATAATTATTTTCCTCGGTGATGTATCTCTTTTCATTTGTTTATTTTTATTTTATTTTTGTAATTATTTTATTTTTATTTAATTTTGGTTTATTTTATTATTTTTCTGTTCATTTTCAGCTATTTATTTATTTTACTATATTATCTTATTTTTATTGTTGTGACATCTTACACTCAATTATTTTCATCGGTGATGTATCCCTTTTCATTTATTTATTTATTTTTATAATTATTTTATTTTTATTTAATTTTGGTTTGTTTTATTATTTTTATTTCTGTTTATTTACATCTATTTGTTTATTTTACTACATTACCTTATTTTTATTGCTGTGACATATTACACTCATAATGTTTCAATAAAATTTATTCCTTTTTTTCCAAAAAATATATTAAGCATCATTTTTTATTAGCAGCTTTCACCTGATATTTCACTGGGTTTCTTTACATTTTCTATAATATAACAGAAAATATTTTCTGTTATATTATAGAAATAATTTCAAATCGTCAAAAAAAATCAATCCCGTGATTTTGAAAAGCCTTTATATTTCAAATCTCGTGGAGACTTTAAAATTATTATGTCTTTATGTCACTGAACTTGAAAACTCAAAACATCCTTTGAGCATGACGAATAAAATTTGGTATGAAATCTTTATACCAAATTTGTAGATTATGAACGCAATTCATTCATAGGAATTGTGTCTCTGTCTAAACAAAAAAAATCAAGGTAAAAAAGATTTCTATTAAAATATTGTGATTTTCAAAAACTTTCAATTTAAGCAGTGTTTTATTGGAGTGTTTGGTGCATAGTTTTAAGTATGTGAAATGCAAATTGCTAACAAATGTTTAACCTAAATTCAGTAACATACTCTACGGTTTGTACATTCGCATATACATAAAAGCAATAGCTCAAAAACTCTACAATTTAGATAAATAAAACCTTAATATTTTAATTTGTTATTAAAATCATAGTTTTGTGTCAACTTTTTGTTTTAATCAGCAAAAGGAGTCCAAAATCTCAATATATTATGAAGCACAAAAGGATAATGTACGTAACTGGGGAAGTTAAAATCTGAGCAGTAGTGGCATTAACTGTCTAATCTAAGATCTGCATTTTTTTATGCGGGTGGTGATATGCTTTCCTGCATTAATTTATAAGGAACTATGCCAGGAGTTTATTTCTTAACAAAGTAATAATTTTAGTTATATTAACGTCTCGTTTTAAAGCAACACTATGGCTGTTTTGGAACGGATATCATAATTTTGAGCCGCAATCAGATGACAATGACACCTGAGCTGGCAACTACTCTTCTCATATCCACGCAATACCAGTGGGAGGACTTTTGACCCTGTCGAATTTAACGTGAACCAAACTCTGTTATACAACAGTGGAATCGGATCTCGAACCAAGCCAAGACCTTACCACCAGGCCATCACAGCAGAAGTATGTCGGAAAGTTTCTGGCAAGTAACTCCCTCCGATTACTTATGTTCATGTTGCCATTTCTCTTTAAGTTATTTTTAAAAAAATTATTTATACTTGAATTCTCAGGAGAACTAAGTAGTTGTGGGAGAAGTTACAGTGACTTTGAAATTGTTCTAACATTCGGATGACATATACCAAAATATATATATATCAGGTTTCGGGGAGGAGGTAGTAAATGGTTCAGAAATTAATTAAGGTAAATTGAATGAATATAGCATTTAAAATTGTTATTCTATAAAATTTTCTGAAACTTTCGGCTTTTGCTCTAAATTTTGTTTTTGGTTATTTTTCCCATCAGGTTTGGTATAGAAATTAATTTGGGACAATATTAAGAAATTATTTGTTTACAGAAATAAACATTATCTACAGAATAGTAGTAATTCAAATTGAAGAAAAGGTATTTTACCAAGGAAGTTGAAGTTGTTTATGAAACTGTTATTGGTTTTTAACATATTCAAAACGAGAACTGTTTAAAAACTGGTATTGTGGACTTTTTTTACTAAATGTAAAAAAACTGGAGAGGAGGGGATCACTGTCAATGCTTAGTATTTCATCTTTAACAATTAAAGTCTTTATGTCAAAATTTTGAAACGTGTGATCTTATTTAATTTGTTGGGTGCGTAATGAACTAAAGATTGTTCATGTTGAAAAATAATTTACGAATAATAACTTCATTGAGAATGTGCGTTAAAAGATGGCAAAAGGAAAAAATGCGTTGAAAATGAAACTGCTCATAAATTACGTCATCATACAAATCGTATAACCACATAAGAATAGCGAAGGAATCAACAGATTTCCTTACGAACAGTTTTCAAAACCGGATAGCAAAAAAAAGAATGGGAGAAGTTTTGTAGTCTTTAAATTAATCTGCTTTTTGTAATGGTACTTCCAACTAACAGTTATTTACAATATATATTTTTGCTTGAAATGTCACACGTCCTCCGCTTAAAGAAAACAGATTCGGCAGATTGTTGCGCAAGGCGAGTCTTTAACAAAAACAAGCAAGTAATTCCAACTTATTCCCATTATATGTCGATTTAATAATTTATTTTACTTTTAAATAATGATATCTATAATGTTTCATTAAAAACAATCATTTAAAAAAACTTTTTTATAAATTTAGAATTTTGAGAAGTTAAAAAATGATTGCAATTTTTTAACTTTATTGTTAATATTTCAAAGCAAAAAATTTTAAATTCTTAAATTTATAGAAGTATTAACATTTCTAATGATAATATTTTAGCAAACGTGTTTTCAAAGAGAGATTTTAATTTAATTTTTAAAAAATTCTTCAAAGCACGAAATGACCTTTAAATTTTCAAGATATTTTGGGAAATTTTAAACTGATTTATAACTTAAAACAAGTCTTAAAATTGTTTTGTTTTATTCCATGCTTCCTACGTTCTTGTATCAGAAGTGGAAATTTCTATACTTAAAATTCTATAGTTATTAAACTATTGGTATAAAAATAATTTTTCAATATAACATGAGTTTCAAGCTTTTAAGATGTTTCACGAAACATCTTATCAATTAAAAACAAATCTTAAATCAGAATTCTCGAAATGATCCACCTTTCTTTTTACAATCTAAAGGTCATTCTTGTTAACCAAGAATCGCCATCTTGCATTAGAAGCAACAAACTATCTTAGTTCGCCAGCGGTAATTAAAGTATTCCAAACAACTGTTGACTAAGGCTAAAATTTTCGAAGTCCGAGAAATTCTAAAGAACTCTTCTGTTACAATGTCTCATCTAACGAAGAGGAGGCATGCGTGTCCACTCTGGACCCATCACCCTCATTAGCGCCAACTGCCATCGATCCCTGCAGTGGCCTCGGGCATTCCATCATGGCAAATGTCCTAACGAGGAAGACCTACCCGATAATGCACCCCCATTAGGAAGCGCTGTCCTGCTCGTCGCTGGAGTCTCACACTACGTGCTTGTTCGGAAAAGTCAATAATTTGAGAACTGCCAGTCGGTACAAGTACCGTACAGCCAATGCTGAAACTCGGATGTAAATGTTAGCCAAAGCTTGGAGTGCGATTTAGTTATAATATGCATCGAATCTGTATAGAAAAAGACTGGAGGAGTGTTGAGAAATTGGCTTAAATAGACGATATAAAGTATTAATATTTTTACATATCTTTCGAATATAATGCATATGAAGCAATCATAGTGTCTAATTGTTTGATGTTTAAAATCTCTTTTTATGCCGATTATTAGGTATTCTGGTAATATTTTCCTGAAGAATACCTTTAGATACTTTTCTCTAACATCATCAGAAATAAATAGGATTGCCTATTAATATCATTTATTCAAGATCCCTGGGTCTAAAACGAACATCTAGAACTGGTTCTAAAATTCTATGTCCCATTAGAACTGATAATTGGAAATCTTATGCTCTAATGACCTACATAATAAGAGATATGAGCAAAAAATTTATATGATCTCCGATTAACACTTTACAATTCTTCATTCTGTTGGGACAAATTCATTCCAAATTCAATGCAGATATGTAATTCCAATAATAAAACCATTTACCATATTTCATCAATTTAGAATTATCAATACTATATGTTGAATTATTTTATTCAGAAGCACTCGGGTGGATAGACAAATTCTACGTTGATAAATATCTTCCAAAACAATTTTTAAAAAAAATCCTCTTCTGAAGTTGGAAGGCAAAGGTACATCTAAGACACTATTCGGCAACATGATGTTAGAAACAATCAAAATTAGGACTTGAGAATCACTTTTCAGCCCTTAACTTCTAAGATGTTGCAGTTATTGGACAACTTTAAGTTCAAAAATTGTTCGTCTTAATGAGATGCTAATTAGCTTTTCGGGTACATTTTTCTGTCTTCAAAATTAAGAAATTTATAGCAAAATGAAAATGTCTTCCCCCACCTTCTTAGAGATGGCCCATTTACAAACTAAACGAGATATTTACATTTCTAACGACATATTACAAGCCGGCTAAAATCCAAACAAAATTACTCTTGTTATCATATTCACAAAATAACTTAAGCAAAGCTTCATACACATTGTTGTTATTTCTAATGGCACTTGTCAATGGCAAGCCCTCTGAATAAAGAGTTGGCGATTTTAAGCCGAAATATTTACGTCTCTTGTTTTTCAATAGTGCCATCTAGAGCCAAGAGTATAAGTTAACTCACGAGTCACGACCGTTTCTATGGTGTGGACTTCATTCCCACATTTCATTCACTGATCCACAGATCATAAATTAGACCTGGATTAAAGAACAATCACCTCTGAACCAGTACCTCCCAGTGGTAATACTCACAACATGGAAGACCTTGTGACCCCTTCAGATTTATACGTGCGCCACCCTCCACACACACGGAAAGTTTTCGACCGGCGGGGTTTGAACTCACAACCAAAGGATGCGAATCCAACGCCCTACCAAACAGGCTAAACCGACCTCCTCGTTATAAATACATTGAATGAAGGGTTGTTCTGAGTTCTTTAAACAAATATCCGTAAAGAACTGAAGAAATGTTTCTGATGATTTTTATAAGAACCATTGCAATAGGTAATAAAACCAAAAATTTATAAATAAGTCACCAAAACATTACAATTTTAATTCGATCACCATTAAATTTCATCCATCCATTTTACCATGTTTCAGTAGCCTTTACTTAAAGAAAAAAGTTGTACCACAAATTATTTTTTGAACTCGCGGACATAAAATTCATTAACCAAAATTTATATTATGAATATTATTGAAAAGCAAGTACATTCCCTTCGCATATTTCATTTATTAGAAAAATTAAAAAATCTGAAAGATAACTTATCATTTAGAAAATAATTTCTGTTATAAATTTCACATTTTGCTAGGAAACCGAAAAAGCAATTGAGTCAAGCAACTAATAAGGAATTCATAATCTATTACACAAATAACTGAATTTGATCCTGATTTCATACAAAAGACTCTTAGAAGAAAATGTAAGCCGGGAAGCAGCAATTGCTTCGACGATATAAGCTCATTAATTGCCTCTAAAATGATGAACAAGTTACAAAATAGATCTTCAAATTAAAAGCATTTAATTCCATCCATGAGCTCCGAGGACATTAATTTCATTCAAAGGAATAATTATCTCTGAGATCTACGATAACGTAAACCGATTATTAATCTTTCTTTGTTTCTCCATTTTTCATTAAGTTTAAGATACGATTAAATTTATTCTTCTTTAAGTTTAAAGTAATTGTGAAATATTTTGACAATTAGGCTATTGTCTTAATTACAAACATGCAGAATGTTAATCGCCTTTAAACTGATGATTTTAAGTAAACGAGAAACATTTAATATTTGATCATCAAATTAAATATTAAATATGCAAATTAGAATAGTTTCCATATCGATATCAGTCTATTATTCAGAACAATCAAATTGGTGTCGCTTATTATCCAATTTATTCTGTTTGTCGTATTTTAAGTGCCTTTTTAAAAATTGAGATTCAAAGATGTATATATAAATGAAAATCATTATCTTCATTTCATATAATTACCTTTTAATATCTCATTCGAATATTTTGAATAGCCATTTAAAGTAGATGAAATGCTTAGAATCATTATTTTAGATCATTCTAATTATTTATTTTATCTTTACGTGTATTAAGATTAAAAATATATATGTTATAATCATTATTTGAGAAAATATTATCTTTATTTGATGAATTTTTCTGTTTTTAAATCTTTTGGTATTTTAAGATTTATTATTATTATTATGCCCATGTGTGTAGAAACCAAATAAAGTTAGAAGTACCAGATGTTACGAATAGTTCTCAAATTTAGACATTTGATACAAAGGGTGTTCAAATGAAAAGGTACGAAATGATACTATGTGTATAAATGAAGACTTTATTCAAAGTATACGCCATAGTCTTGAGCTCAACGATCTCATTGATTAACGAGTCAAAGGATACCTTGTTTCCCAGAATTCATATGGCCGTGACGAGACCTAGTCCTTCACGACGTACTTGAGTTCACCGTCCGGTTTGAAGAGTTTCCCTTTCAGATGTGTTTTTCAGGGGACCAAACACATGAAAATCGCAGGTAAACATGTCTTGGCTGAAGGAGGGATGGCCGAGCTGCTCCCATTTGAACTTGTCCAAATCCCCGTGTTTGACCCTGAAGACGTGTTGTCGTCTGTTACCGTGGAACAGAACCCTACTTTCTATGAGTAGCCGTGTTATTTTGTTTTTCGTGGACCCTTCGTAGTCTGTGGAGTGTTTCACAGTACGCATCGGAGTTAATCGTTCTTCTGTGTTCTAGGAATTCAACAAGTAGTGGACCTTGAATGATGAACTCGAAGACGCTGACGAACTGGGTCTCGACACGGCCACAGGAATTCTGGGAATAAGGAATCCTTCGGCTCCTAAATCAATGGGATTGTTGTGCTCGGACCTATTGTGTAAAGTTTGAACAAAGTCTCCATTAATACCTAGAGTGTCGTTTCGTACCTTTTCTTTTGAGTACCCTCTGTAAATTGTAGCACCTTCTGAAAGACGATTTTACAAAGACAAACATCAAACATTCGAAGTAAAGAATATGTTTGGGTAGGCGTATGGCAATACAGCATAAGTCATTTTGCAGGAATTTTTCTGGTAGAAAATTATTTTTAGTATCAATTTTGAATTAATAAATTGAAATAAGATAATGCTGCAACAGCTTCTACAGTCATTTCTTCACCTTCAAGTAACCCATTTAAACTGTGAAACATTGGATTGAATTTAGTATGAACCAACATTCATCACACCTTGCAATAAAAATACTTATCTCTGTAATTAATCATTTGTCTCGAAGGCTGGATGGAGCATTTTAATCAAGTTTCGAAGCAACATATCTTAAAATTAAGCTGCCAAATACTTATACTAAAAGGAACCTGATGAAATGCAGACATGGTGAGTTCGGCCAAGAAACCCAATGAAACTTTGCGGGATTAGTCAACAGATTTCGCACAAAATTAAAATTCTTCTAGAGCCCAAATCTTTTATGAAAATGGAATTAAGGAGTCCAATTCTGATATTTTCCTTGCCTCCATGTACTCCGTACTGTGATTCAATGATTCTGTATCAACAATCGTTGGATTTGGTCAATTATCTCATATCAGAATATTGAAAGTCTGCAAAAATGCACTTCACTGCTCTCTGATGCAAGCCCATCTTGAAACTATTCTAGCATTTATCTGTATGCTACTCAAGAGATCGTGTGATTAGTTTCCACAAAAGAATCCCCAAGCTTTGCACGATGTTGAATACAGTAATGTTGTTGAATTTTCTCAATTTTTAAAAAATCAAAAATAAAAATCTGACTGTTTTTACTTATTCTTCCTAAATTATCAGCTTTACGGTTGAGGCTTACAGCTGCTATAAGCATGTAAAAATGCAAGCATATGCATTTAAGTAACCGTCATATATTTTTCCAATCATAAATTCATTATTTTACTTGTTTGCACCTGAAAAAAATGCAATTTTGGACACTTCTTGAACTAACCCTAATATTTATGCTAAAAGTATAATCTATTTTAAACTTTATTGTCAATCTATTCAAAGTTAGATAGTACATTCTGAATAGAATTGAACACGATAACAGGGCATTTAAGGGCTTTTATTAGCAAAGTTTTTAAGAACTCCTTAAACAAATATTAAATACGTATCAAATTTTAAAACAAACCAATAAATGGAAAGAAGTTCAAAATGTAATGTTTTGAAAATTACAACACTTTTTCTATATTTTATATACTAAAAAGTAAAAAAGATTAATTAGTCTTATATGAAAGTGTAATTAATGTAATAAAGTGTTTATCCACTTAGGTAACATACTTCTAATTAAAACTGTCTTTGCTATTATGAGGGCACACACAACAAGAAATTTGATCTAAAGAATTTCTTTATTCCAAGCACACAATTCAATTCTGTTCTTTAGAAGCAGACAAAATATACACGAAATCTCAAAAAAAGGGGGGGGACGTAGAGGACAATACAAGAAGTGTCTATCGTTCTGTTTCAAATTCTTTTGAATTCCCTTCGCATCCATACATCCATTCAGAAGTGTCTGGAAAATCTGCAAACACTTCATTCTTCGGTCCATGATTATTTATTTTTTAGAGCCTCTCCAGCGGAGGTTTATATCGAGCCTTTTCTGCTCCAAAGGGTGGCGATTGGTGTCTTTGTGTGGCTCGAATCTACTAAAGTTGTGACGTTGGAAGAGGCGAGAAACACAATGGAGACGGGACCCGCATGCTTTGCAACCGGTGGGGACCGACCACAAAATTCGCCAAGCTCGAGAAACAAAACAAAACTTCAGTAATATAAGTGGTCTCAGTTTATTCGATTATTTCTTACATAATCAACAACACTTAAAATCCTAACGTGGTTATCGACTTTCTGTAGCAAGCAATTTTAAGTTCTGAATAGTCTTATTTAATGACAGGATACTTGATAATTTGAGTGTTTTCATATCATGTTTCTACTAGTTGTTTTTGGCGACCAGTTGACTCGCCAGGAATTCTGTTGTTTTTATTTTCAATTAGAACACTTGCACAAAACTTGGTAATTGTGATTAACACCAAGGGATTTTAACGTTGGAATTTTTTTTTTTTGATAAAATTATAATTTGTTTGTAAGACAGACGCAATGTTTAGCATTGAGCAACAATAACTAAGAAATATAGATTTTTTGTAGGATTCTACTATTTTTACTGAATCTATGGTAAGAATATGTGGCATATTTGGACGCAGTTTTTAACTATCAATTAAAATCAAAATTTAGATACGGAAGAGCAGTTGTAATCACAGTATCAGATTCTGAATTTGATCAATTTAGGTTTTTGTGTTTATGATCTATGCCACTTATATTCATATTTATATTAGGTATATTGAACCTGTGTATCAAATTTTATTTATCTAGCTTTTTGCACTTTGCAGTTGTCTAAATCACTCTTATTTTAATAGCCGGACATATGCACTCTCTTTTAATGTATTTGATTGAAAATCTGATAGAAACCTATAAATTTGGCTTTAATATCATGCATCTAATTTCATATAACCAACCCAATTTTTTTAATTATAGTGTTAACCAAAAAACAGACTTTTATACATATTTCTAAAAGGTAGTTTCTTCTTCTTTTCAGATTCCTAATTCTGAGGCGAGGGAAATCGTCAAGCTCTCGAGTTGGAATTTCTTGATGATTGGAATTCTTTCTCCATACATTATGTAAAGGGAAATAAAAATGGTTTCAAACTGTAATTTGTTCTCTAATATTTTAAAAAGCCATGGCGCAAAAACTCTAAAAGGCCATTGAGTTTTTAAAAAACTATTTGAAATGTTTTAAATGACATTGATATGAGCATTTTTTTTCCTTCTAAAGTTTTTCTGTGTTGAATTCAGTATTTCTGTGATTATCTTACAGAGTGCAAATTCACAGACGAGTATACTCTTTTATATAAATGAATTATTTAGGATAATTCAAATTACTGCACAGTAACAATTAAGAGAAATATAAACTACATTTTTTTAAAAGCAACTAATTTGCAATGGATAGCAAGGAACACACTGCTTGAGAATATATGAAAATGCAGCCATGTAAAAATGTTTGCTAATAATTTACACAGAGACAGTACATAAAAATTTATGTATGGTATTTACTTAGCTGTGAAGTAATTTGCCAATTATTTGAAGATGCATTTACGATATTGACTTCAACGATCCCGGAGTTTTCCGATGTGATCAACTACTCTATATAGAAAGAACATTTCTGTATTAGTATTCATAAACAATTGATGGGTTTAATGTAAAAAGGATTTGGCTCGAATTAGTGGAATTCGGAGTTACATATAGTACCATGTTGCAAAATAAAAACTTGTCCGTTTGATGACAAAAAGATATAGCTCCAGTCTTTAGTTGCCTTGTAAACTCAAGCTATGGAACTGTTTGTGTCATTAGTTTGTTCCAAAATAAAATTAGCATTTGGTGCTACCGCCGGTTTCCAGTAAACTTGAATAATTTGAGCTACCTCTTTTTTGCTACAAACTCTTCAACTGCATGGTTAGTTAATGGAAGTTGCAATTATGCATAGTTCATTGCCAGTAGGAACTTTAAATGACGAACGCTGAAATCCTATTTCAACGCAGAACAACGCACTCTAGGTCATACGGTTGGCGTTTTTCAACACAATGTACAGTACATTTAAATGTGTTTGTGGAGTAATGGTGGTGCTGGTGTGAGAGGATTTATACTCTGAACTTTCCAAAGAATTTTCATATTGAAACTCGAATTCCTATAGATATTTAAATAACATTACGTATATAAGATATTTCTATATATAATATACGAATCATTATATATATATTTATATTTATAATGATTTGTATTATTCTCTGGTATAGTTTTAATTTCTCTTATGAAACAAAAAATCACAAAGTGTTATTGTACTCATAAAAACAAATTATTTTTTAGAAAGTTGAAGTAGAAAAAAACTAAATGACAGTTATTCTTTTATTTAGTTGCTTTGTAGGAGGAAAAGAAAAGCATCTCCACCCCCCTCCTTCCAAAATGCGATTTTTATAAGTATTTGTCACTTATCGCTATATCAGAACGATATTTTAAACTTACAATTTGAGTACAATTCACGATTTTATTGAATTTTTGTAAACTCATTCCTTCGCTACTTCCTCTCCAGTCTTTGCTCCTCTTTTCATTAAATCATCCATTAGTTAAAAAAATTCATGATAATATAGACTACAGTTCCAAAATAATTCACCTTCGTTTCTCAGACTAGAGCATTTATCGGACTTACTGAAAAGAAATTATCAAAATATTTTTAATTCATTCTAATATATAAGTTATATGAAAGTTTTCCATAAAATTTCCTCTAAAATTTGAATATACATATATCATCCAAATGCAGTTTAATACGTACACACAAACTGTTAACTGAATTTTTGAGTGGCCTATTTCAGCTAGTTCATAATTAAAGAAAATCATTTGTGTTATACTCAGAATGGGCAAATAAAACTGTTTTAGTTATATAAAGTTTGAAAAAATAAGTTCTAATTTCCTGTGCATGTAAAATCAAAACCTCATCATTCAAAATTGTAACACGCTATTATTATTTTTTATTATTTCTCAAGGGAAAAAAAAATCCTACATTCAATACTCCGAAAATAAAAGAATTTAAGTTTCAACTGACGCATATTTTTTTTCTTTTCATCTTTATATATTTTGATTTATTTTACTTTTCCCCAAATTAAACATTATTTTCTTATTTGAAGTTTATGAATTTAAGTTTTTACTGTAGATAAAACCCTATTCCTTGTGTGCATGTTCCTCAACCAGCAAAAGGGAAAAAGTTGCAAATCGAAGAAAAAGGAAATACATAGGGATGACTTAAAATATTTATGGTTGTAAACATTTATAAGATAAATGAGATATATGACAGATACTAAGAAAGAAGCACTTTCAATTTACTCTCATATGTCTCCTATACTTATAAAAAAAATTCATGCTTGTGAGTGTCGATACATTCTATAAGACAAACTCCTAGAATTATAACAGCCTGATTCGACAAGAATTTATTTTTAGAATTATCACCAGGAAAAAAAATTACTTCTAAGCTGAATTTTAAATAAAAGTGAAGCAAAATTTTTATTTTCCAGCATTAAATTCATAAAATATTTAAATACAGATTCGATTTTTCTCTATCTTAAAATTCGAAAAATTATCTTATATATAATATCAATTGAATTATAGTACAAAATTTACTTGAATTTTAGACATTTTAAAAAGCATGATTTCGCTTAGTTTTCAATAATAAACTTTATTTTTTTGTTGTAATCCAATTTTTTTTCATTGCTTCATCAAACAGTTAAGTAATATTCCTCTTATTACATCTACAACTTATTTGAGGAAATATGAAGCAAAGGCATATTACTACAAATGGCAGCACGAAATTTGAAGTATATTATCTAAATACTGATTATTTCACAGTACTCGATGAGGTTTGGAATCATGGGACTCGACTCGACTACGGAGAATTGTGTATGTTATAAACTGAACAGGTATGAGACTATTAAAATAATATCTTTCATAATGTGATGCTTAAAAATACTTTCTTTACGCAATCAAAACATCAAGTTATGCATAAGCATTTAATTAAAATGAAACACAATCAATATTTCCAGCAAATAAACTGATTGCCAAAGGCGGCATTACTATGGGATTTATTTTGCATTTAGTATAGTTGTAATGTGAAGAAAATATAACACCGTATTGTGAAGAAAATATAACACTCATTTTGAAACAGTAACTATTCCCATTCATCGACTGCATCTTAAATTCAAATCATTTCAACAATTCTAGAAAATAGAATTTGGCTTATTTCTATTTTACATAATTGGTATTACATTCGAGGATCCTGTGGATCGAGTGTCTAGAAACAGATCTAAAAGTTCTCAGAGTTAATAACTGGCGAAGTCTATCTAAGAAGCGGGCAGCCTGGAATTCGATTCTGCGGAAGGCCATGGCCCACCCTGGGCTGAAGCGCCACTAAAGAAGAAGAAGATAGGCAGGTAAAGTATAAAAGTAAGTGAGTAAAAGTATATGAGTAAATTCAGTCAGACAAGTGTGAGCAAGATATAAGAATACAATTCCAAAATTAAAGGATAATAAAACTTGCAAAATGTCTAGGATTTACTTACTTTGAAGACAATAGCACATAGTCATGCTGTTGACTAATCCTTTGTGTAGTAATTAAAAATATGAATAAAACCATCGAATTCACACTTGAAAATTGGTAAATGATTTAATATCACAAAATTAAATTGTGTACCTTTACTAGCAGTCCTACTGTCAAATCTCCTAGATTATAAATGTGGCTATCATCTGATTTTTGAGTTCAATTTTATATTACCTTGTCAATAATAGTTTTTCCAAGGTTTATTGTGAGCCTCCTTACTATCTAGTTAAGTTCAAAAAGGCATTCTAGATGGAAATCAAATTTCTGATCATTTTACCTTCAATTGCCATGCTTATAATCTATATAAATAAAAATGAATGTTTGTCTGCACGCCGTACACTGTCCAATTGCGATAAAATTCCGACTACTTTTTACTTACACTGTCTATAACAGGTTGGTTATAGGCATAATACAATCATCTAAAGTATAAAATATATTTTCCGATCTATTTATCGCATCTATTAACCATGGATTAGACAGCAAACAGCTCGCCAAGGAGACACAGCAGATTCAGTAAAGATGCTCAATTAAAGCTAAACGTTAATATTTCGTAGCTATTGAACGCAAATGAGAGAACGCAAGTCGTTCTCTGAGGTAACATTTTTATTATAGAGTATGAGAGAAAGTTTAAGGGGAATCAGTCCTACAGATTTTACATTTTAATTAAAAATTTAATAAAATTCTAGGGTTTTTATGTAGTAATTTCCGAAAACATTATGGTACAAATAATTTTGCACCCTCTTAGTTTTCAAAAAATTATCTTTCCAGCTATATCAAAGATTTTATGGTCTAAATATATTTTCAATTTTTAATCAATTTTAAAAGAAAATATTTTAATCACATTTTTTAACATTAAACAAGGGAGTATTTAACTAATCACGAGAGACAATAAATAGTTTCTTAAAGAGCACCAAGTTTTGCGATTGGAAACGAACACATAAATCTAATATATAAAAATGAATCTTTGTTTGTAGAAAGAATAATAAATACTATTTATGCTTCTCCTTTATATATCTTTCAATTTAAATGAATGTATTAATTGCCGGCAAGAAAATAAATATCATTCTTACTTCCAAGATTATTTCTTCCGCGGTATCAACACGCCGGTTACTAGCTAGTGTTAAATAAAAATCTTAGTTTTGGTATCAGTTGTGACCATTGGTTTTTATCACTCCTTATGTTGATTATTAACAATGTTTTACAGACTTCTGCTGATAGGAAGCCATTAAAAATATTTTCTTTATAATAATAGTAAAGTGCAAACGTAAGAATATCAATTTTTTTAAAGAAGACAAGTCAAAAACATCGGAACATCCAAATGTTTATAAGAAAAGAATTCAGCATTTCAGTATTTAGGAAATATGTACCATTAAAAACTCTATCGAAACCAAGAATCATTTATCTTCAGAGAGCTTCTTCATGTTTTTAAAGGTTAAAACGATTAATGTGCTCATTTGCTAGCTTCAAACTGAGAGCTTAAAGCTGGCTCTACACAATACTACCAATACTTAACTCTTTGCACTCGAAAAAGTAATGCGATGCTTAATTATTCACCTAATACAGGAATTTATTACTTCTAAAAATAAATGTATATAACTGTATTAAGTTGAATTTCGAAGAAAAATTAATTTATATCTTATCAATCTGTATGTATTTTTAAATGGATAAAATTTCGAAATATTAATAAAATGTCGAAATGATGCACTGTCTTAAATGTTGAGTGAGAGTCATCCGAGTACAAAGGGTTAGCATTATGTCGTGGAATTTGAACCTACCAAGTTCCTAAGTACCATTCGCGTTGGGAATGTTTGAATTTTACACTGGAATAAAAAACTGTTTTAATTTAATACAAGAAAGACATTTACGTTAGAAGTTTTGTTGATCTTTTATATTAGAATAAAAGAAAATATCGAATGTTCCTATCAGTTATTCTTTTGTGAGGGCATACGGCTACACGGCACAGATTTTGCCACCTTTATTCAGATAAATGTTTGCCGGCTTCCTAGCATAAGGGTCGCGCGTCTTCCCTGTAATATGGGCATGCTGGGTTCGATCTCTGGTTCGGGCAGGATTGTTCTACCTCTGTTCTATCCGAGAGAAGTGTGAATATGCCCTTTTGTAACAAGGGGCTGTGCAAGCGAATGAGTAATGCGTTGGTGGTAAAGTGTCTTAGTCCTAGTTGACACTAATAAAATAGGAAACTGACCCTATCGGTTTAAATCGCTGTCTTCGTAACAAAAGACTTGTCCATGACAAGTGCCATGAGAAACAACAACAGATAAATGTTTACTTTTTACTTTTCTTAAATTAAGAAATGAGAGCAAAATATTGCAGCAACAACAATTTCTTATATCATCAAATGTCACTTTCAAAACAATTATACATCATCAAATTTAACTGGACCGCTCATACAGCATAACAAAACTGACGAAACATTTGATTCAAATGTTGGACAAAATGTTTCAAATCGCCTTTAGATTTCATGTATAGTGTATCCTCGGTTTCAGATAGAAGTAGCAAATGCTTGATTTTAAACATGAAATCCTATAGAGTCATCAAAAAAAAAGTTATTGTTCTCTAAAGTTTCGATCTAACTTGAACTTATTAACCCTATGTATTCAAAAAAGCATTTCGATGCAGAATTATCCTCATAACACTAGAACATGTTTATTGCACCGCCATATCAACATAATTTTTAATTGAAATTCCTCGAAAATGAATTCTTTGATTTTGTAGATATTTTTAGCAATCAAAATTTTTTTTTAAATGCCAAAGAAAATACACCTCCATGAATGATGATTAAGATGAAATGACTTTTTTGTGACATAAAATTTTTAGAACAGATTACTTTCCATAAATAGCATAGAATAAATAAGATATAAACCCAGATAGAGTAGCCAGTAGAGATAAATCTATCTCTACTGGCTAGATGAAGGACTTTGCGCCAAATTTGGTAAAGGAGCATCTCAGAGAGTTTTTAATAAGATTTTAAATTAAAACCTAAGCGAAATCTTAAAGTTTTTTAATTATAACATTTAAGTAAAAAATTATTTTTGTAACATTCTTTTAATATAAAAATTGTTTTTTCCGTTATATAAATATAATAATATGATTAAATATATGTTTTTCTTAAATATTGATGAAATTTTCAATATAAATTTTAACTCCAATTTTTAACAATGCCTTTGTAGTTGTTTTTAAATTATAATAAATTTCAATTTTTTATATAAAGTTTTTTTTTCTTTTTTCCCACATTATTAACTTAAAAATTTATTGAAAAACAGTTAAAGTAGCAACATTTTTTTAAATATACATTTTTAACACTATTGCCAGACATTAATTATTAATATAAATGAATATTAATTTCAAAAGACCATTGATTTTAATAGAAGGATTGTTATGAGTAGAAAAAAGAAAAATATTTCAAATTTCAACTATTACTCTTAACATTGAAATTCTTAGTCAACATTTTTTATATCAAAAGAGTAAAATCTGACATATTGGGTCAGATTTTAATCTGTCAACATAGTTTCATCATTTAAAATTTATTACGAAACTATGCTAAATTGCTATACGACCAATCAAACTGGCCGTGCAAGTGTTGCACGCTCAGTTTGATTAATAAGCTTCTGTAGACAATAAATGTTTTGTATAAATAAAAATTCGAATAAAAATTTTGATATTGTTTTAAACTTCAGTGCATAAAACTGGCTATTTACACGTAAAATTTTATATCCCAAAAACACTATGCAAACTAACATCAGTTTGATTCAAGAATTTAGTTTGAATACGGATGTGTAATAAAATCAACACATCCAAATAAAAGAAAACTGTATATATATTTAATATGGTAATTGAGTTAACTTCTTTAGAAAGTTTACATTTCTCCAAGCAGAATCGTATTTTTAACATAAAAAAGCTCGAATTAATTCCATTTGGCTCGCATTTAATGATAGAATCAATTCAGTTTGATATTCAATGTATTGTCTTATCTTGTAGGACAGAACACTATGAGACAACAAATGTGTCAGATGTTAAATTGTAATCGTGATTGTGTGTTATCATACGTCAATGGTGTTAATATGAAATTTTTACATCTGTGAAATTCAGAAAAAAATTTATTAGCATCTATCTCTTAATCTCCTTTATTATACTACTTTCATGGTAGCGGGTGAAATTGTGAATATTAAGCAATGAAATTTTGATACTTTGTTGTCTTTTCATGACATGGCAACATTAATTACCTTAGATATGTTATTGACAAGGTGAAAATCAGCCGTTATCTTTGGGTTCACTTTTAAGAAAAATTTCCTCCCACACATTAATACTTCCTAAATGGTACCCAGAGAAAAACTGTCGTAAGGAAGAGATGAGTGGAAGGGTTTAGCTCATCTAAAGGATTTATCTTGGAGGGAAAACATAAATGAATTAAAGTTAATTTTTATAATCATGAAGTAGCGGAAATTTTATATCATGGCTTCAATAATAATTTATTTTATTCCCATTGAATCATTAGTGAGTTTATGCCACCTTTTAAAGTCAGATCTGATGAAATAGGAGAGATATCCCTGACTTTATCACAACCAATAAACAATGACCTAAAACTTGTTAAAATTGATTAGAACGTAAATAAGCATGATTTTCTGTTATTACAAAATATTGAATTTTTTTCTGGTCATGTTAAGTTGAAATCCAGGTCCATATAAATAAAAGATACTTCGCATTTGTTGCAACATGCCAATAGAAATCGTGCAATTTGAATACATTGAATACACATATGTATTTATTTATCTGTATTCATGAGAAGAGTACATCACCTCAAAAAAAATTAATAAATGAATTTGTTTCCCAATATGCCGATGGTAGAATTCGGTGAGGTTGCATCCTCAGATCTCCAATAATCGCCACTGCATCTTCGAGGCAGCCCCCCTCACGTAAAAGATGCGAATAAAAGATGTTTTGTCACGACAGAAACCCGAGAGGGGAGGGGCCCTGCATTGAAAAGGCAGCCCCTGTCCGCACGTCGCCCCTTTGTTGGCAAACAAGAATCATTTAGGGCGTCGAGTTTATCACCCGCTTCATCCGCGGTGCCCAAATTGAATCAATTTGGCGAATCGACAAACTAACTCGTTTTAGCCGCCTATCAGACGTCTTTAACTTTGTTTGGCTGCGGTCGCCAACCCCCACCCTCAATTACGCGCCAATTAGCGCCTCCAATCGAGTGGGCCTATTCAGCAGACGGGTTGTCGAGGTGGGGTGCGCCGCAAGGGAGCCCGTCTTTTATAGCGTCGCTTAGCGACCTTTAACGAGGTTCTATTCAGACCGACTCCAGATTTTTTTATTTTTTTCCTCCGGGGCGCACCCTCTAATGAATGGGGCGGAAGTTTTTCTTTGCTTTTTCCCCGACTCGAACTTTTCTATCTGGACCAGAATCTGCCTCGTTTCGGGAGCATTGTTCGCTCGTTTTAACTCGAATTCCACGTCAACGGGTACGCTGAGAATGAGGGAATGGTGGTTCTTGACGAATTAATTGCAGGCAAGGGGGTGAGCGAGAATTGAATGAAGTTCAGTCCCCTGACAGGTTGCTACAGTTGATGGGCCTACAATTGCCCGCAGTGAGGAGAGGTTAATAAATTTTCGCCTATACTTAAATGATTTGAAAAGCGATAATCCAACTCTATTGTAGGTGGCAGAGGCTGAATTTTAGTTGCATTTACAGCATCTTACTAAGAAGTTTCATTTCAAGCATTCATATTCTTTCATTATATTAAGTTTAAATGAAATTTACATTTGATCTGCAAATTTTTACAGGAATTGACTCATGATTGTTGTTGTTACTTACGGTACTTAACAAAGCCCACTAACAGAAAGCTGTCAGCGATTTAATTAGTGTCCTTTGTTTTTTCAATAGTGCCAACTAGGACCAAGAGTACGATTTAGATACTTCATGCTTCACATTCGCTTGCATAGCCCCCTTTTTACAGGGGGGGCATTCACACTACTCACAGTTAGAACGAAGAATAACCATGCCCGAACCGAAACTCGAACTCGGGACGCCCAGAACACGGGAAGACACACTACTTCTATGCCCAGGGAGCCGGCCTTTTCGTGATTTGTATAGTTTATTAAAAAAAAAATTCCTTGAGATCTATGTAGTACATAATTACATATTGAATTCAAGATACTTCATGACATGTGCCCATTTCACTGTATTGTGTTATATTCACCTCACTAGGACGGTTCAAGAACATTATATCATGTCTGATTCTTCAGATAAAATTAGGTATCATCCTGATAGATTACTATCATTTAATTACACCAAAAAGGGGATAAAAGGTGATATGGATGTCGTATTTAAGCCTTTCGCATACAGTGGCTTTGAATAACATGGCTGACACGAGCATCAAATTATTGAATTTTTAATTTTAATACTGCAATTAAGTAGGAGAAGGCAATATAAAATTTAAAAATACAAAATTCCCTTAGAAACGCTTTGATATCTCAAATCATCTTTATATTATTACAGGAATCAAAATAACAATAGATGTCCAAAATAGAATGGGTCATCTAATTAGAAAGTTAAATAAATTAGCATACCAGGGGGGTTAAGGAGCTAATAAAACAATGTCACTTTTATAAAGAAATTTCCTGAGGAGGTGAATCATTAATGGCATGCAGATAACTCTATTTACAGTAGATGAACAATTGCTGCCAAGTGCTGAGGAATCACCTTCGATACACCATTCATTACTTTATTCGATTACTTAATTTTACACCTTTCATTTATTTTTGAATTCTTATTATTTTCTCATCAAAATTTTGATAAAAATGTCAAAAGGCACTTTTATTGGACATTCAATACATTAACACATAGTAATTTAGCTTAACATACGTTTTCTTTTAGAGAACATTTGTAAAAACAACTCATAAATAGTATTAGAGTAGTGATATTTTTTTTTAAAGACATGAATAATACTTTTTACAGTTTCTTCCCTGGATGATAACCCCCAGCCTTTACCTAGAGGTTTTGGCATTTAACAAATATTATTACCGTGTTAGAACATGATCCTGTTTTCGTTAAGAGGTTTTCAGTAATTGATGGCAATAAATAATTGAAGCCTCAAAATGTAAAGGCATCAAATTTTTGAAGCCTCAAAATGTAAAGGCATCAAATTTTTGAAGCCTCACAATGCGTAGGCAACAAATGGACTATTTATCCCCTTTTTGACAGCTAAGCTCAAAAGTGTAAAGTAAATTAAGTCGGTCTTTCTTTCTTGGTTGGTTTATCTATCTAGTTCTCCGATATTGTATGATTTAGTTTTATCAGTAATAAAGCCAGTTTTAATTATATAATTACTAATATAAAATTAATTAGTGTAATACCATTTAAATCTTTTACGTATTGGGCAGCGGTAGCATGGTTGGTAGAGTGTCAGTCTCATAACTGAAAGGTTGCGAGTTCTGCCCTCGTCTCGACCAAAGACCGCCGTGTTGGCTAATGGCAGTTGAGGCACATTAAATATGTCGCGACTGCAAAGTCCTCCATGTTCCCATAACAAGTAATACCTCTAGGGGTACTGGATCAGGGATAAGTCGGTCTCTATTTGGGTCTAAATTCTGTCTCTCGGAATGAGTTCGACCGCCCCTTAAAAAGGATTATGTCGTGTGTGTTCGAACAAAGTCGTACTTTCACCTTAAAGATGCTCTTTAACAACGAAAGTCACATACCGCTGCCTTAATTCGAAAGAGCTCCGCTCATTCTGGCTTGGTATGACCAACTGGCATTAGACCCACCACCAGTATTTACATTATTATGAATTTGTGCAACTGTATTGTAAAATTTCCTTGACTATAACCAGGGTTGGCCTGTATCCGATTATGCCTAAATAAGTCTCGATTTTAAGGGTCTACGCGTCAGAATGCAATCTGCTCTCGACTCAATTTAAAACTGTAATTAGAGTGAGATAGATTATACGCGTAGCCTATATTCCCTTATAAAAGAACTCAAAATTGCTTTGAATGATGGAAAACTTTCTTTTTTCTTATCAAAATCTTTAAAATATTAACAATAAACTATTCTAATTAAATTTTTGGGAAATCAATAATTATAATCGTATTTCAGCAGCATTATCTAGAGTTCTGGAAAGAAAAAACTGTATCCTTTTTACATGAATTTAAATTTATTATTTAACCTTTAATTTAAATAAAAGTTAAAATTCTGTATTGAATGTATGTATGTATGTATTGAGAGACTCCATTCAGAAAGAACACAATAGTGCAGACTTCCTTTTTTTCAATAAAAAACAGTTGAAATTAATTTTAGGTTGGAGCAATTTTTTTAAAAATTCGAAATGGTGGTTTTTTAAAAAATACCATTCTTAATTTGAAATTAAGAAAGTGTATAGTAAGCTAATAGAAAATATTTGAAGTAGGAGAGGGGAAGGTACTAACTAATATTGTTTACAAATAGTCTAGGTGCATCAAAGGGTACCCCTGATAGAGGTTAATAAATTTTAAAAAACAAAAGTTGCTACAAGAAGTCAATGAATTAGAAGATGTTATCGAAATAAAAATGTATAAGAATCTCATGAAAACTTGCTCAAAAAAAATCGAATGATTGACTTATGAAGAATATCAAACAATTACATGAATATCCACGATCCAAATCAGTCATTACATTTCCAATCAGCATGGAACAATGAAAAAGTGATGTGTTAATTTGCCATCGAATGACAAGAAAATCATTTAGTTTTCCATCGCCATTTTTCCTCCTCATGAAAATGCTCACTCGCACCAAGTCAAACCAAATACAATATCCTCAGATACCTTTACAGCTCGGGCTTATAACCTTGTGTCTTCGCAGTGCTTGGTTAACTAGAGAAAGTTTTTATTAAAAAATAATACTTCAAATCAGACATTGAAGTGAAGACATGGTTTAGAAATCATTTAGAAAACCCAAGATTTTTTACAAGAGTGCACTTTAGTCTATATGATATCCTACTAAAATAATTATTTAACACTACAACAACAAAAATTCATTGCATAAACTTTAGTTGAAGTCTTACTTTTTTTATTGATCATTCTTTAATTAATAAAAATTTATGACATACATGTGTCTTGTAACTTCTGTCAGAATCAGAATATGAAACCAAACCATCTCTGTTATAAATAAATAAATTAATTAACAATGTCTTTATTAGTATTAAGCTCTTATTAACATAATACCAGTCTTTCAGCATGGCGGGTTTTGAAATATCCCCGAAGCCCAAAAATTCAATTTTCATTTCCTTTTCAAATTTTGTGAAAGTTAATGAAAATCGATATGAATCCTATTATCCTGTATTAACATTGCAGATGAACCAAAAGCAATCCCTTAAGTAATATTTAATAACATTCAGAGTTATCCAAAATTAACTACAGGGTTAGTTTTGAATCATTTAATCAACAAACTTCTTGTTCAGAATTACTTTAAGAAAACTTCGAGCAGAAATATTTATTGCAGAATATGTTTTTTCGGAAACTTACTCCGGAATGCAGTATTAGCCTCAGATTTCTTCAATTGGAGAGAAAATGGGAAAGCTAATTCTAAAAAAACACTATTATTGCCAATTTAATTTTATTACACTTTACTGTTTTAAAATTACATGAGGGCTATTTCGAGAGAAATCTGGTAATTTTGAAACGCAGTCTAATAACTACAGAAGATTCCTGAACTGGTATCTGCCTCTAGATTTCCGCACTTCATCTGAAGGTCGGTATTCAATCCTCTACGAGTCAATTCTTCATGCATTCCCAGCCTCGAAGTCTTCATCGATCTAGTATTAAAACTAGGCCAAATTGAAATAAAACTACAATGGTTTGACAGATGGTATATGTCCAAAAAAGGAAGAGTAACTTTCGACTTTATTCCTAATCCGGATATTAAACTAAGAAGATACCATCCACTTATAATCCAAATAATATCTGGACATGGGAGATTTCCTGCATATTTCCAAAGATTTGGAAGAACGGAGGAAAATAAATGCATTTGTGGAGAAATTGGTATGGTTTACCACTATTTAATGGAATGTATGGAGATCTCAGAGTTAAGGAAAAACCTGAAAATTGTAAATAATGATTTAAGTACAGTACTGATGGTACCAGGAAATCTCAAAACCCTGAAGGACATGATGTTAAAGATTGATAGTTTTATTCCAACTGTATGAGAGAGTGCAGATGGGGAGAAAGACAACTATTTACTACCCCGAAAGGAATGTTAGTTTGACTGTTCGGTTAATGTAAGGTTGTACAATACTTATTTAGCAGTCGACCACAATAAATCCTGTCGATACTGCTATATTCAGTGGTGGCAGGGTGGTCGGCTGTATGTAAGAAGAAGAAGTATTAAAGATATGCCAGTCACGAAACGTAACCTTAATACCAGGCCAATACAGATAATATCTGAGATGCACGAAGTTAATGGAATATTTGAGTATTTAAAAAAAAAGAATCTTTAAAATAATTGCTATAGACGATCCAACATTTTCGTCGATAAACATGATTAGTTCTCACAGTACTACTCAGCAATTATCACCAGCGGATCAACACTTTCCGATATCTTTAGCTAAAACTATTATAAAAATAATTTTGTCCATTTTACATGATTACAAAGTAAAAAAGAATTTAAAACTCTTATTACAAATAAGAAAGAGTGAAGTAGTGACTTCCACTTTAAAAAGTTAATTGATATTAATTAATGGATTCTAAATTAAAGATGTTCGAATCGAAATTTCAAAAACAAAAAATGGCTAAAAACTTTCAAACAATTAAAGATATCAATATTAACAAATCTGCAATTGAATGTTATTATTTAGATTTCTTATTAAGTTTGATTCTACAGGCTATGAAGTTAAAAAAGATTGATTATAAAATTCCACTATCGGCTCACAGGAATGGATTATTTGTATATTTTCATATTGCACACAATAAAAACACACACTTTTTTTACTTTCTTATCTAATTCTAATCTACTCTTATCTAATGATACGAGAATCATTTTACTATCATTATAAATATTGACAAATCGTCAAATAAATATTATTCAGATTTCTTAGTAACTTTTATTTCATAGGTAATTGAAATCAAATTTTAACTATAAAATCCCTTTACTCATTTATGCGAATAAATTATTTGCATACTTACATACTGCCCAGAATTAATATTTATTTTTTTTAGTCATTATAATAAAAGAATTATTTTATTACTGTTATATCTTTAAAAAAAACGTATTTCAATCTTTTTACTATATAAATATTTATCAGTATTTAAACAACGAAGGGTGACTATTAAATACAAGATATTTGAAAGAAAATTCTGTATCTTTCTTTTTATATCTAATTTTAAAGTATTTTTTATATTATAAAAAAATGACATTTGAAATGGAAAATAAAAGAACCAATACCACTACATGTGTTAGGTTGAAAGAAAATTCTAAACAGTCTTCTAAAATGATTTAGTGTTTATGCAATACAATTAAAATAAATTCAGTCTACTTTAGAACGAAAACGCTTTAAAAAGTGCTGCGATTCTTTCCAAAAACCTATAAGCTGATTAAAATCCTGATGTAATATACTTCTTCCCTAAAAAATCGTTTGCAGCTAATCCCTTCTTTTTACAGGATAGAGCCTCATTAAAACGTGCCAAAATATCAACTTAGAACAAAAAGATCACCCTTTTTTTTCCCCCTCAACGGTAAATTTCGCTAGATTTTTTTTTTCATTCTTTTGTTGTTTTATTTTCATTTTTCTTATTTCGCATATTTTCCACGCCCTTGCATAAAGATCCTATTACATTTCCGCGTTTAATAGGCGAGAAAATCTTGTACGGCCACAAGTTCTACGCGAATTCTCGCGAGACAAGAACGTGCGATTTTTTTTGTTGCCATTCGCAAACCGACAAATTTCGAATTCTCTACTTCATTAGTCAATTCTCAGCTTGGCTCTTCAGATAAGGAACGTTAAAATAAAAGGCAAAAGAGAGAGGACGGGGGGAAGTGAGTTGGAGGGAGGAAAAGGCAGGTGGAAAAAGCTGCGAACAAGGGAAATAAAATGAAAACAAAGGTGTTTTGAAATCACGAACCGTCGTTATTTGTTACTTTTTGAGAGAAAAAAGTAAAAAATCAAGATTGTGAAGAAATGAAAAAAACAGTGCAGCTGAAACAAGAGAGGAACTCCATTGTTCATTTCCCAGATGCAATCCGATGAAATTGAAACAGCCTCTTTCGAGATCTAATTTCTAGAACAATCTCATCGATAAAATGTACATTTGAAAATAAGAATTCTCTCTTTCAAAATGGTAAGAAATGTGACAAGATGAAGAAGTCTGAAGAAATGATATTTGTAATAAGAATTGGATATGAAAAACGAAATATGATAAGTAATTTATGAATTTCAGGTAATTAAATACACTTTGAAAAAGCTTTCGATAACTTCAAAATTTTACAAAGCTGAGATGGTTATTTCAAGGCCAAAGCCTGATCTTTATAAGAAACCAGAAAATTCCAGAACTTTCATCTGTAAATTGATCAGGGTTTGTAGCATGCTATATATATTTAAAGGAAAAATATAATTATTTGCTCAAAATGCCCTTAGCTATTCTAATAAAACTTTTTTAATTTATATTTTGGCTATACAGTTATTTTAAAACGTATGATTCATATTATGCTTTTAATATTCTTATAAACACAATTTATACAAACATAGTATAAACATACATATATACAATCTTATACAAAAAAAAAACCTTAAAATATATTTTTATTTCAAAACATCATCAAGTCACTTTTATAATTTGAAACTTTCTATAACGAATACAACTTTTTTAACTGAACACGTCACTTTTAAAACTTGGATTATCTGCTTGTTGCAACTTCATACATCAACCATTACATAAATTCATACTTCAACCATTACATAAATTCATACTTCAACCATTACATAAAGAATAAAGACATTTGCATGCTAATTTGTGTTATTTTAAAAAATACTATATTTCTTGGTAATGTGGTATTTTTATTGGTAAACTTGTTGGTATCCGGCGCCTTGCTGCCGCATAAGAAACAATCTTGGAAATATTTGGAATTTGAAATAGTTATTTTGTTTTATTAAAAACTAGCCGCCATTGGCGACCAGCTGGTTCACCATTAGTAATGCTTTCTAAACTTTTCAATTAAATAAATACTTATGTGCCTTCCTCTCTTTATAACTTCTCAGCCATATATGTTTAAACTTTGATAGGCACATAACTCATATTAGTATAGAAGCTTCACGATTATTTGTTCATTGCATTATGTATCTCTCTGATTAGTAATGAGCTGTCATGAAATTATGCTTAAAATATCACATTTTATATTTGTTCCATAACATTGCATTTCTTTTTGAACACGTGCTGTACATCACACTATCCTCGGTTTAATTTGCAATAAGAGTTAATTTAATTATTCAGTTTGAGGTTTTGTCAAAGTGATGGCAATCACTGGTGCACTTTTAACGTGCTTTTGCAGGTTAAATTCTACTTTCATTTTGTGAGAAATTAATTGTTAAAAAATATGATTATAATATTTTTTTAAAAATATTCATTAAAAATAGAATCTGAATTTATAAACTAAAACAATGGTAACAACGTAAAAAGTCATTTTTAAGAGATTTAAAACACAGTTTTGCACTGTAATATTTGCGAATATTATCGCAGAAAAATTAAAAATGTTAGCTTAATTTTAATTAATTAAGTTCCCCCAAAAAAATTCCTCCTAGGTATACTTTTTCATCTCCCAAAGTAAATATGAATATATCAAGTGCGGTATCTCTAGATCATATGGTCTGGTGTGTAGAGCAGTAAGAAACACACACATTCATTGATATACGCACACATATATTCATTTGATTATCAGCCTTGGTGTAATTCCGGACATTGATTGGCATGAAATTGGTAGACGAAACGATTTAAAAGAGCCCTTTTCAATAAAAAATACTCCTCTTTTTATAAATCAGTCAACTTTAATGGTTGATTTAGAAGATTGATTGATGTAACAATTTTTGCTTAAAATATTAGTAAAAATATTTTGTTAAATATGAGTCTCAGAGCAAAGTATGAAAATATCTAACAGTTATTCATCAATGCATTTTTTGACTCAAGTTACATAAAATGTAATTATTATTAGTTTTTGTATTGTAATTATTTAGACCAAGTTATCAGTATTATGTATGCCTTTTATTAATGATTTAAAAATTAGCCATTTGACCCAAATTTGAATGCGTAACGTATCCAGTATCAATACAAACATATTTACCACAAACAAAATGCAGATTTATTGAATTAATGATATAGATACTGCAAACACAATCATAGAAATCTTTGCCTCGCATATATTTTTTTAAACATAACATTTAATATTTATTTAATTTTATCCAATCGCGTGTTGAAAGTTACACTTTTTTTCGATTTAATTTGCAGTTATAGTTAATTTATTTTTTAATTTAAACTTCTGGCAATACGATGGCAACAGTTTAATAAAAGCTATTTTTTCCCTTTGCTCGTTTATCGTTTGCTATAAAATGTTATTGTTTTATCCGAGTTATATAAATGAAAAATATGGTTAAAATATTTCTTTAAAATTTCGTTAAAAATAGAAGCTTAAGTTATCTGTTACAATACTCGTATCATTAGAAAGCTAATTTTTTAATCTTTAACTTAATGTAAAATTCATCTTTGTGCAATAATATTTCGGAAAGTTATAGGGAAAAAACGGCTAAATTTTGCTTAATTTTTAATTAGTTCAAATTCTAATTAAAAATTCGAAAAAAATGGCTCATTGGTGCACATTCCCGACCTCCAAGGTATATGTGTACCAAATTTAGTAGCTGTAGGTCTAACGGTTTGGCCAGTAGAGCGCCAACACACACACTGAGCTTTATTATAAGTATATACGCATCAAAATTGTTCTCGTGTGTCAACATCTACAGTTTTGATGAAATTTAACACACGTGTTGTCGAACAAGGAAAAATATCATCCACAACTTTTCAAAGTCCAGAAATTACTTACATATTAAACAGCATTATGTTTCTTAAGTCTCTAACACCAAACACTATCCTAAACTAAAAATAAAAATAAATTACTTTTTAAAAATTGGCAATCGCAGTAAGGTTGTTGAAGGAGTAACATTTCGTAATAAATAATGAATAACTTAGCTACCAGGAAGGTCAACATTCCAGTCAAACAAGTGGGTCGTCAAAGTTGGAGTATGTTATGTAAAAGTCAAATTAATTCAATCTCTAGATTATTATTATATTTTTATATTTAACAATAAAAATAACTGTTTTCAATGCAATCGTGTAACATAGGCTTTTATCAGAGAGTGCTTGTTTAGTGAAATTATATTACTCTTTTGAATCCTTTACAACGCTTTTATTGTTCAATAAAGGAGAAAAAAAAGTAGAAATAACTTGATTCTTTTTCTGAATTTTCAGTTTCGAAAACAGAAAGCAAGGAAGAACTGGTAAAATGCCAATTTCATTGACATAAATAACCCAATGAGGAAGCAAACCTACTAATCCTTTTCTTGAATCAACATGATTTTATCAAGAGAAATTGAAAATACATGCATTTTTGGTGCTTCATCAACTTATAAAGCAGTCTCGGTAGCGGATTTTGCCATTTAAAGTGGATCATTCTTAGAATCATCAAAAATTTGAGAAAATTATTTTATTAATGTTCAGTTATAGGGTTTTGCGAGAGTGTTTTAGTAGCTTGTAGCAAGCTACTATTCAATTTATATGTTGAAAAATAATGCCTGACGAGATCTCATTAATTACTTTTAACTTCATTTTCCCGTAATTTCATCAAAATTGACTTTTTCAAAAATATATTTTAATTAATTTTATTTCTTACCATAATACGGTTGTTTAAATAGTTACAAACCAAGTTAACGTTTGTAGTTTTTGCTATTCATTTCGTTAGTCGTCTGTATTATCACAAAATAACAATTGTGCCTGATTGCAATATGGGAAATTTTAACAATAAGACTTTATAATAATTAACTCAGTTTCCTGTTAATAGAGAAGGAAGTCAATTTTAGGGAAGTTGCAGTCAAACGGAAAAAAATATCATCCAAACTTAACAATAAGATCATGTTACCGAACAGTACAACCATGTATTATCCGTTCTTCACCAGAAACAAAGTTCCCTGCAGCTTGATTGCTCTAATGTAATTTCAAATCAAAGGCAGATACTACATTTGCCCTTCATCTAAAAACTGCAGATCAATTTAAAGATAAGAGCTTGAAGTGTTATACTTTCATAGAAGGCTTTATTGGGTTAAGAAATTATTTACTTAACTATTCAATGCCCAATCTTTTAATGGCGATGATGATGTCGTGTCCATATTTACACAGAAAGGAAATGCAGTAGCTTCTGAACGTAAAGAGCACCCAAAGGCAGAAGTCTGACTTCTAGCTCAAATGAAAATGACACACACATTCGCTAGCACAATTCCTTTTTACAGGGGGGGGGGGGATCATTCACACATCTCACAGATTAAACACAAGGGAAAAGCAATCATGCCCGAACCAGAACTCGAGCCCTGGACACCTAGATCACGGGGAAGACTCGCTACCTCTAAGCCAGGACGCCGAAGCCCAATCTTTTAAATTCCAAAAAAAAATTGGGTAATTCACACGTAAAAGAATTATGCTGTTCGGTCTCCTCGAAATTTCCTCGCATACGCTCTGATAAACGTACTTATGTTTTATTAACCCTTTCGGATGGTGACTCTCATTCAGCATTCAAGACGGTGCATCATTTTGACGTCTTATTTAATTTGGGTTATTAAAAATGCCTGCAGAGAGTAAGAAAAGGCAAATTAATTAAACGATAGAATTGAACTTAAAACCATTATGTATATTTATTTTTCGGAGAGATAAACAAGTATTTGTATTAGGTGAATAATTATACATCGAATTATTTTTACGAGTGCAAAGGATTAAATATGTCACTCGTAAGCAATAATTACAAAAAAATCTAATTGTGACACTTGCATTTTCTTTTTTTGTAGATTAATCTTTGCGATATGGTCAATTCAAAGGTGCCTGAAAACCGAAAGTTTATTTTACATACTTTTTCCCCCAAAGGTTAAATCTAAAATCCGACACAAAACTTCAACTGTAGCCACAAATTCACATACAAAATGTTATATATTTAAGTAATTGGGGCTGTCTTTACATGCTTGAGAAAGTACAGACTGACGAACGGTCAATCCCTTTACAGGTCTAATTCCAATATTGTCGTCTATCTATGCCTATAAATCTAAATTATTCTCTCTTCAGCTCGTATTTATTTTATTGATAGATACCAAAGAGCGATTACATTATGACCATCCTCTATCCATAACAATGGGCTCGCCCAGAAACAAAACTATTTGCGGCTGATGTTGGAGTATATAAAGCGACAAAGCATTGTCTTTTCATAGTGTGATTAGCCAAAGAATAAAAAAAGCTTCCGATTTTTCAGACTTCCGTAATGGTCAAATCATTACATCTCGCGACTGGGAACATCAATATTAGAAACGCAGCGTTTAGTGGGCTATTCGCATGCAGTTTTTGTGAGAAAACATAAAAAGAGGTGCAAGGATGGTGAAACGAAAAGTCGCCTGCCAGCGGTGTGCCTTCCACGGTGTTCTGATTGCGGAGATGCTACGTATTGTTTGCCATAACCAAAGATCTAAAACAACTGAAATCGCCACTAGCTGCAACAGTGAAAACCCAGCTAGCGTTTTTCAACACACTGTGCAGAGTACATTTTTGCTTCTGAACTTACGCAGTCGAAGGCCGATGCATGTCTCTGCACTTGATGGTATATCACTGCAGTGGGCCAAGAAACATCGCAATTGGACTTGAGAAGAATGGACGAAGGTTGCATGGTCTGACGTATCTCGATTTTTATCCATCACATTGATGGACTTGTACGAATACCCAGATTTCCTAAAGAAAATCCTGGCTGTCGAATGAATAGCTGGAAGAAGATAAACCGGTGGAGGAGTAATTATGGTGTGGTCATTGTTTCATGGAGATATTTTGACCCATGTTCACCATAGAACAATCCTTGACGTTTGTGCGCTAAGTGAACATCGTTGCAGATCAGGTTCACCCATTCACGGCAATAGCATGCCTGGTGAGGAATGGTGTTTAATAATAGGATAATGCATCATGTCATAACATTTGAATAGTCAAAGAATGGTTCGTGGAACTTTCCAATGACTTTCAAGTCATGTCTTGGCCTCAAAATTCACCTGATATTAATCTCATAGAGCATTTATGGCTCCACTTAAAAAACTAAATTCGTGATACCAAGCTACCCCTTCGCAATAAGAAGAAATTGTAGGACCAGTTGATGAGCATTTGGTACCAGATACCTCAGATTACCTATCAGGGCCTTGTGGAGAGCATATTCTCGTCAGACGCTAGCATTTTTCATGGACTAAAGGTGACCCTACATGACCTAACATGTAGGGTCACCACTCACTTCGGACTCTTCGGTATGTATTTGGATACTCGGACTAACAGACCTCGTCAGGATGGATATCATTCAAAATTACACAGATATTTACTAATTAAGAGTAAAGACTATATACTAAATTACACCCGTTTATCTCAAAATGGATTTTAGTTATCATTCTCACAGACATGGAGACGGAAAGACATATAGCCAAAATATGTTTTTCGGACTCATGGATTTTAAAAAGGGAAAATTCTCAAAATCTCATTTCTTTTTACGATTACAACATTATTATTTTTTCACACTACATATACGGAAAAAAAAATTTCAAAATAAATAAAAAGATAATTATATTATATAATTTAAGGAATATACCAAATTGGTTCAACACAAACTAAAGTATTTTTTCTCTATTTTATGTATCATATAAATTTAAATTTTTATACTGTATTTCAGATACTGTTTAATTATTCACATATGAAATTATCTAAAACTATTGTTGTTCTTGAAACAAAGAAATATTGTATATTGCTCTTTTTACATTTAGCAGAAAATTTTCTACACTTTGGATATGTAAGGTCATTATCTAATGTCAAAAAAGTACCGGAAAGTGTTCAGACGCATTTGTATTGCAAACTGTCCACTCGCATTTATATGGATATTACAAAGTGATACTAAGATGCTGAAAATTTCTGCCATTTCTTGAGCAGTTGTTCACTAGCATCAAATGAAAGTCTTTTTTTATTGGAATTTGCACTGTATCAGTCTAAATTTTCTACTACTTCTGCTTAGAATTTACATAAAGACAAAATATTAGTCATCTCATTTTCGTCTCCTCTGGCTTTAGGCATTCTTTGACATAAAATCCAAGCATTTACAATTGTTACATCAAGCAGACGATAAAACAATATGTGAAATCTTTATTTCTTACTTTCATGTGATGCGTTTTGAATTACTATTTAAGAGTTTCAACCCATTCAAATGTGTATAATATTTACAAATAACAACTGGACAATATGTGTTCTTTTATCTATATTTTATATAATAAATTCAGAGGAAATGTTGTAATCATCAAAAAAATTGTATCTCTAGATTTTGATGAATTTCCACATTTTAAACTTACCCGAATTCGAAAAAAAATCTATCATGTTTATTTGTTGGTGAAAACAATTATTCAAAAATGCTTTGAGCAAAAAGACTAAAATTTTCTTAGTGAAAAATTGAGCACATTTATAGATTTCTGTCAAAATCTACAACTTTTGAATGAAATTCATTCACATAATATTTGCCTGTCTGGCTGTTCAATTGTAATAAATTTAATAGCTTAAAAGCGCAAAAAATTGGATAAAATTTGGCACATATGTTTAGCATTTGAAACATAGATTCTTATGAATTTTTGAGCCGATTCTGTGAAAGGGTGAACCATCTATTATACCGTACTTTTGCATGTATGAAACGCAAACATTCATGCACGGAATAACTCAAATCAATAAAATTATGTGTATTATTTTGTAATTACGGTTGTAGTTCCGTATTAAATTTTGGTGTGATTTGATAGTCAAAAAGCCCTCAAAATACATATTCATATAATATATTCAGTTAAAATACTAGATTAATGCCAACGATCTATATTTCGTAACTATCATTCGCAAATATCATGCTAAGCATTCGTACCTTAATCCAAAATCTATAATTTTATGCCATGGAAAGGAGATAAAATTTTAAATAAAGAACATGCAAGAAAGATTTGAGGAGACCTCTCCTGCTAGTTTTTCCTAGGTCAATAGTAGACAATAGTAACTGTCCACAGAATTTCTGCTATGTTATTTTCTCATTCTATATTCTGTTTCTATCAAAAATTGAAAGAATGATTATTATCTGATCTCTAATAACATTCCTTATCTGATTTAGTATGTACTAATAATTACAAAATATTTATGTTCATTATTAACATGAAAAATAAATTATATTAAATTTGATAAAGTTTGTTGACTTTAAAATATTTTAAAAGCCAATGAATCCCCAATTAATAAAAAAATTACCGATTGAAAAATTCATATCACTTTTAAAAATTAGAAAAATAAAGCTATTAAGATATATCCGGTTAAGAAAAGTGATTAAGATAATACTAGGTTAAAAAACATTCAAAAGTAGTTTTAAAATTAATAGTAATATTTTCACAATAGAATTTTACTAACTATCAATTATCAATGCTAAGCGCTATTCTATACCTATCTAATTGCCTCAGTTTAGAGAATAATAAGATATGTCTTTTAAACTTAAGTAATGAGGAACCTCCAACTCATAAATTAGTTATATGAAAGAAAACCAAAAGTCATCTTTTAGATTAGAGCATCTAAGGTCTAAAAAAATTTAAATATCATCCAAAATTAAACGACGAAGGGAAAAGCTTTTAAATTAAAAGGCTGAAGTCTTTATTTTTGATAATTCAGTTTACATGACCATTTTTTTTTTTTTTTTACATGAAGAGCGGATTTAAGGTATTTTCTTAATCTCTGCACAAAATAATAATAAAGAAATTGACTTTAATGCACAGTAAATTTGATTGTGTATTTTAACTTAATTTTAGATAGTGTTTTTTTCCCTGATCAACCAACCAAATTCGCACACCAAATGTAAAAATTCAGTTGATTTCCGGTAATTATATTGTTTTTGGAAATAAATTATTTGTGAAGCATCTGAAAATCTTTTGCGGTCCATTGATTTTGTTAAAGTGCCGATGAACGAGTTTAAAAATTCACTCAGGATTATAAATATGGTAGTAGACCAGACAGAATTTAAAAGAAATTTAGGTGAGAAAACCCTTAAAAGTATGTCAACGAAATGCCCAGTGGTACTGAACAATGGAACTCACAAAATTAAAAATAGAAAAACAACAAAAGCAATCTTAACAAGAAAACAACTTACAAAAATCTAATGCATCTTATCTCGCGCATAAAAATACAGAGTGATACAAAATTCAGTTTACAAACTGTCAGGAAAAAGGCACAAAAACAAATCAGTATTGCATTAAAACAAACTACCTATAAAACTACTACAGGATATACACCGAAATATCAGATCTTCAAAACTTTTTATTGACCGATATATTACTTTGGGATAATATTTGATACAGAATAAATAGAATTCATTCAAATTTCGTTAAAAATTTGCGAATATTTGAAGATGAGACGCATACTAGTTTGGATACTAGCGCATTCTATCACATTGGCCTCCTCACTTCCTTTGTCATTAAAAACTTCGTACACAAATTGTATATGTTTTGTGTCAGTGCATTCGTAAGTAGTTTAATTTAGTTTAGTTAAGGCCTTATCTCACGGTGAAATTTCGCCAGCCCTTTTTTGTTTCTACCCTCAGAAACCGGTCAAGCAAGTTTCATAATCGATAACTTTTTCTAACCAGTTTGAAAATGTCGTCGGAAATATTGTCCGCAAACGAAATTCAACCAATCATGTGAAACTTTGTAGTGACGTCCCACCAGTGACGTCACTTTCCTTGTCGTTTGCAGACGAAAAGTGCCAAAGATATTTTGCCGTATTATAAGGCTTTTATATTAACGTCCCTTTATAAAGCAACACTAGAGCTATTTGGTTATGAGCCTCGTAGTTTTAAACCACAGTCAGATGACGAGGACGACACCTGAACTGGTACCCCCCTCTTTACATCACACCAGCAGGAGGACGTTTGGCCTGACAGATTTCTCGTGCAAGAGACCTCCTTAAAGGACGGTTCTTCAGTGGTATCAAGTCTCGAACCTGAAGCCCTCCGACTCCGAAGAAGAGAACTTACCACCAGGCCACCACGGCCGTATTCGTAAGTAATTTCATGCACTTTGTAAGTCATCGAGTCTTGAAATGACATGATTTGAAATCCCAATGTAATGAGGGTGAACATCACATTCTAGATCCTCTGGTATCATTTATTATATTATTTTTTTTATTTATTTTTGTGTTCTCTTCTTCCTTAATCAGCAATATCATCAGCAATTTACCCGCTAAATTTTGCGTCGCCCTTTTTTATTAAATGAAAAATTAATTCAACTTAACCTGGATTAATTCAAAATTAATTCAGGCAGGTGCCAACTCCATGGAAATAGCTATAACTTCCCTGCTCACTGTTTTCAATCCCAATACCTCGCCCTTCCAGCACACCTAATTTGCTTATTTTAATCTAATATTTGCAATTTTATTTTCTACAAATGGCGTCTTATATTTTCAGGTTAATTAGTGACTATGAGCAAGGAAAATATAAGTACGATAAAGCCTATGAAATATACTATTACTCTGCGTTCAACAATTTCGAATTAGAATCTGCCATTTTTCAAAGAAATTGAATTTGGACTCATTTTAGTTTACCTCTTTAATTTGAACACAGTTTTTTCACCGAAGTTATGTTTGAAATTAAGGATGATTAATTTCTCGGAATTGTATGAAAACACCTACTGGTATTCCATATTCCTTTTAAGGTATCCGACTAAGTTAAAAAAACGCTGGTTATCGACCACATTGGCGATTTTTTTTTAATTGTTATTTTTTGTAATTCAGACTCCCCTCTTTTCAAAACAATTTATCTTTTCTAGAAAAAAGAAGGTCTGACCTATATTCCAGAGTCACAGATTTTTTCAGCTAAAATTTGTCTTTCACTTCAGTTTTGTCGAAACTTTAATTTTCATAAAAATTCTCCACCGTTAACATGATATGTTGAAAACTAATAGAGGTATATAATTAAAAATTTCGACTTGTGTTTTAAATGATACGGGCAATGAAATGAACCAAAAGTTATATTGTTGGTGAAATACGCTTTCATTTATAAGTTTTTTTAGAAGAATTAAGTTGTAAAGTTATTTAAAAAATGCATAGATATGTATATTTTTACCCATAACTTCTTTACATCACAAGATTTGTTTTGAGATTTTGGTTCATTTCATTCATCATTGTATTCTATAACTTGAGTGCAAAGAAAAATAGGATTTCTGCTTTACAATTTTGGGCAAAATGTTAACCGTTTTGGTTAAATTTCGTTAAAATTTACTTTAAGTTTCCCTATTTCTCAAAATATATTATATTTTTAAATGATTTTTTTTTGTATTTGTAGTATTTTGTATTATAATTGACAATACATCTAAAAACCGTAGTTTTAAATAGTTTTCAAAAAATTTAATTTTTCAAAATTTTTCCTTCGAACGTAGTCGGATACCTTAATTCAGTTATACTGTCTAGATCCTGGAGGTCCTTTCAGTCGGACATCATAATTTTAAAAGAGGCAAGATGATGAAAATGGAACTTTAAGTCATCCCGTCTATAAGCTTTCACGTTATACCAGCGGTAAATTAAATGAAATTAGGATAAAATGAAGGAGTAATGATTCTTAATATATCTTGCATTGAACTTAGAATTGGAAAATTCATAATTTTACCATCACATCATCATCATACTCATTTAGAGGCTTCCTGTCATAGAAATAGCACGTCTTCCTTGTGATCTGGGTTCCTAAGTTCGAGTCCCGATTCGGGCATAATTGGCCGGCGTCTAGGCATAGGCGTAGAGTGATCTGGCCCCAGACTAAAAAGGGATTGTGCACGCAAATGTGATGCATGAAGTAGCTATATCGTACTCTTAGCCCCAGTTGTTGCTGCTGAAAAGACAAGAGATGCTCACTCGGCTTAGATCGCTGACAGATAACTTTCAGCGGTCTTTTAAAGTGCCATAAGTCGCAACAGAACTCTCATTTACATAGCTTACAATCATAATCTATTTATTTGTATTATTTTTTATTGTATTTATTACATTAGATGAAAGTGGTTTTAAGATCGAATCACATTTTAAAAACAGTTGACAGAATTGAACAGGCGTTGTTTTTTTTTTTCTTTTATAAAACTATATAGAAAATTGGCAAAATTAGTCAAAACAATCATTAGCATCGATTATCATTGGTTTTGATTTCATTTAAAACAAGGATAAAATATGAACAATTTTAGGATATTTATATTCGTTTACATATGTAATAATTTCCTTTGGTCAGATGACTAATATATAAGTAATAGTTTGCTTCACATCAAACATATATTTGCAGTCATTGGTGCATGTTAGATACACATGCTCTAATAATGGTTATTTAAATGTTTTAAAATTATCCTTTGCAATCGATCGAACTGTCATGAATTACTTAAGCATGTTTTTTCAATGTGTTACAGCAATTTTTTTCTATATTTTTGAGGAATCGGTTAATAACAACATGCGTTCAAGCCTTACTCGAATATTTGATTATTAGGTAGAAGTTCAAACAACGTATTTTCTTTTATCTTAAAAAAGTTGTTAATCGGAAAGAAAATTTTTAACTAAAAGTTGTAATTTATTATACCTATAAAAAAGGTAGTAGATAAGTAATATAATAAATTTCAATAGTCAATAATAAATATCTAGGTCAATAATAAATTTAAAAGTATTTTCCACTTTTTTTGAATTTGAGTGCAGTTTTCAAAATTCCAGTAACAGAAGTTTTATATCAAAGGGAATAATACCAATATTAGAAAGATATCTGTTTCTTTATGTTATATTATATACTAGCCGCCTTTGGCGACCAGCTGGTTCGCCATGAGTAATTCGTTCTAAAATTTCCAATTAAATCACATATTCATTAGCCTTGAAGTAATTCCGGGCATGTATTGGCCTGAAATAAATATTTTCTTTAAGATGATGAGACGGAATGTTCTAAAAGTACACCTTTTCCTAATAATATTCTTTAATTTTATAAATCAGTCAGTTTGAACCATCGGTTATGCTTCCAAAATATTTAAAAAAAATTGGATGATGTTGCCAAAATATTAAATATGTTTTTTTAAAGAAAGCGAGAAAGGGAAAAAAAGTATTAAATTAATGATACAGATATTGCAAACGATTACATGAATATGCCATTAAGTCGGGTTTTCAATGCATATCCTGTCTAAATTCAATCGGGTTTACTGCAAATAAAGAAGATTTATTGAGTTAATGATATAGATATTGCAAACGATTGTAGAAACCTTTGCTTTGCATTTATTTTTTAAAGAAAATATCATATTTTGTATTTATTTTATTTTATCCAGTCACGTGCTGAAAGTTGCATTTCTGTAGATTTATTTTGCGATGATAATTTTTTTTATTTGAACTTCCGGCATTCTTTTATTTTATCCAGTCACGTGATAAAAACATGGTTAAAATATTTCTTTAAAAATTCGTTAAAAATAGAAGCTTACATTATAAATTAAAAACACTGATACCGTTAGAAAGCTAATTTTTTTATCTTTAATTTGATATAAAAATCATACTTGTGCGATGATATTTTCGGAAGTTATAGCGGAAAAACGTCGAATTTTTGCTTAAATTTTAATTAATTCAAATTCTAATTAAAAATTCGAAAAAAGGGCTCCGAGGTGCACATTCCGGACCTCCAAGGTATACATGTACCAAATTTGGTAGCTGTAGGTCCAACGGTCTGGCCTGTAGAGCGCCAACACACACACACACGCACACACACACACACATTGAGCTTTATTAGAAGTATAGATGATAACAGGATAGTAAAATAATTCCTAAATATTTTTCTAACAATCAGAATTCGAGGACCAAAAACCCTTCTGTTCTACAAGTATTATTCTAGGATTTCAAATGATATAGTTCAACAAAAGCGCGAAAATCGTATTTCAAATTAGTATTTTATTAAATTTATTAACTCCTTAGGACTATGCGTTAAAAATTATCCGGCTTTTTTTGTTTAGCTATTTATGCATTCTTTTAATCTACCATGATAAACTGAAGTTATTCATAGTCATGCGGTTTTATATTTTATTAAAAAATTTCATTCACATGACAATGGTATGCGCCAATGGAAAAGGCGTAAATAAGTGAAAGAAAGTTATGTAAATCGTCTCATCAATAAGTTAAAGGCACAGTTATGAATAAGATACTGTGAATAAGGTTGTCGTATTGTGCGATGCAGTGATTTTTTGTCTTGCTAATTTTAACGTGTTGCTCATAACGGTACATATTGTTTCAATATAAGTGAATAAATTATTCAAAATAAGAAAAGCATGTTATTTATCTTTATGCTAATTTTGAAACTGTGAAATCATGAGATTATACATGTTCCACCCAGTAAAAAAGAATTTATCTAAATGTTTTTTTTTTAATTTTGTATCGCTCTTTACTGGTTAATAATGAACGGGTGTGCATGTTTTTCACTTTTTGTATTTAAAAAAAATTACATGCAACTAAGGTTTTTATTTTCATTAAAATATCAGGCCACAAAGATAAACTTGAGTTCATTTTCAGATTATTATTAAACTGAAGAATCGTGCAAACCAAAGTAAGAATTTTTCTTTCTTTTTCAAATGAAAGATATCAGTAAGTAATCCAAATAACTTAGAGTACAATAATAAAAAGTACGATGAAAGTTCATATGAAATAGGAATAGAATTACTGCTGATTTATCAATGTTCGACATTATTGCCATTCGTGTGGAGGTCTTGCTCCCATCATTGGATCAATCTAAAAAATCCCCAACTCATAGAACGTAGTTGATTCCAACTCTACTGTCCCCAACTCATAGAACGTAGTCGATTCCAA
>JAPMOQ010005902.1:1633401-1724543 GCA_026543055.1 Argiope trifasciata
CAAATATGATCCTTGAACCACTAAACAACACGCAACAACAACGGCATAAGGATATCTGCATTATCATTTATATTTGTGCTTTTGTTTGAATTAAGGTTATAAAGCAATCTTAGCAATTTTAAGCCATTTAAAGCTAAGAATTAGAAGTTATATTTTAAGTGATTTGATATTAATTAAAATTGAGCTAATTACCGATTTCAAAAATATTTTCTCCGGAAAAAATAAAAAGAACGAAAAATACTTTTTGCCCAACACGAAAAAATAAGGAGAATAGAGACGTTTGAAAAATAAGATAATGAGAGCTTGGATCTATCATTATGGGAAATTTTAATCTCCTGTGATGGTGAAAAGCATGTTTTTCAATCAAAGGATGTTTCGAATTCCAATTTTTTCAAAGCAAAAATATCATAAAATTTTAACATGATAATTCAAAATCTAATAGATAATTTTCTGGAAGTTACATTGTAGCTTTAAAATAACAAGAGTAATGAAATGAGGCGGAATGTCAGATAGTAAAATACGCTGGCACAATTCCGTTATACGGACAGAACGAAACATTCGCCAAATAATCATTAGTCGGAAAAAGAGAAAAATCGCCAAAAATTGCAAAATTAAGTCAAATTTAACGTTCAAATTCGTGTTAATATCAGAATCAAACTGTAAATAATTTGTAAAAAATTATGTATATTTATACATGTTTTTCCTCACCAATTTATTTCAGTTTTTACATTTATTTATATTTGCATTCATTTACATTTAAATGGAAAAATTTGAGTCATTTTATAGACCATAATCTTAAATAACTTGTGTCTAACAAAAGTTAATGGTATTATAATGTGGTATAGCGTATTAACAATTTTATTCAAATTTCATTAAAGTTTGCTATAAATTCCCCTGATTCTCTATAAATATTGTATTTAAAAGACTTTTTTTTATCATTTTCGTGTTTGTAATCGAAAATGAATCTAAAATATATATTTTTTAAATTATCTTGAATGTTTTTGTCACCTTTAAATCTAACAGTCTCTGTAACTATTCAACTAACAATTTAAAACAAAATGCTGTTAGGAAAATTAATATACGGAATTTGATATTACAATTCAGAATTAATGAAAAATAAATTATTAAATTGCTAATAAATAGGGTTTAAAATTTAAATACTGAAATATTATTCTTTATTAAATAATTTGACTTGTGAAAGAAGTAATTTGAGGTGAGTTGAAATATTTTACATATTAACATTAAGAAAAGAAGAATAATATAACCGAAATAATATAACTAAATATTAATTTATGAGCTTTTAGAAGAGGTTATTTTTTGCGCGTGACAAGAGCATTAAATCCAAATTCTTTTTTTTTAATTTCATTCTCGTCTGAATAATGATATCTGAAAGGTAAAAACATCATGTTTTATAAATTTGACGTCGAAATCTGTTTCTTCGCCAAAATAATCTTTTAAAATAAAATAAAGTAAAATTTTATTAGAAATAAAAAAATTTCAGGAAATTTGAATAGTAGTTATTGATGAAAATAGCAATTAAAATAAATTTCAAGCATGCATCTGCAATTTTCAGCAAACCCCTAAGATCAGATGCGAAAAGAATGAAAATATACAGGAATCGGAAAAAAAAAAAAAGAGATTTCAGACTTCATTTTTCCATTTCCTAATTGGAGAAAACACGTTTTTTTCAACAGGTGCTCCTCTGCTTATTAGGGCTTGCAGTTAATTATGCAAAACGAATTGTTGACTCGAGTTAATTGGGTAAACCTCACTTCAAATCAAAAAATTTTCGATTGCAAGCAACCAATATGTACTTTTTTTTAGCCATATGTAACACCTTAGCGACATTAGCTACAAAAGAACGAAAAAAATATTTCTCCCATATCAACAAAGGTGCTTTTATTTTTAGTTTGAAAGACACACAATTATTTTATTTTCGAGTTATTTCAAAATAGTTTTCACAAAAAGACAAAAGGTTACGTAAAATTCAAAATTTGTGGTTACTCAATGCTCTGTTTATTAACATTTTCACCACATCTCTTAGACAGCGCAAAAACACCTCTGTTATATAACGTCCCAAATGTTATCAGTTGAGAATTCCAATTCTTTGCAAGAAACTGTTAATTTATCACTGTAAATATCTAATTAGATGATGTTTTAGAATCAAATAAAAGATTCGAGCTCCCAGATTGTTTGGCGTTTTAAAAATAACGCATCGACTAGTGATAAAATTTTAAAAACCATGCAAAGCTAAGTTTTACCTTTAAATCAAAATTTTTATTCTCTTCATAAAATTTTTTGCCATATATTCTGTAACGGAAATTACTTTATTAAAGGCTAATTAAAATTAATTTATTTTTCAAAATAAGATTTATTGTAAATATTAAAATTAATATCTTGTTTTGCATTACTTAAATTTTAATCCTTACTTTTGCGTCCTTTTTTGTTTGTTCTGTTTATCATTAAAATAACCACATTTATTTATATAATTTTTAAACAAAATATTAAATAAGCTTTTGTAAATTAATTAATTAATTTTTAAGAGAATTGTTCAAACATTTTTTTTTCTCTCACAAACTCAAATGGTTGGAATTTCTAAACTTCCTTTTTTCATTAAAAAAAATTGATTTTCCCGGTGACTTTTAAACAAAGATGACTTTCTTGGCTATTTGATATAAAAGTGTAGAAGTTATATATTACAGTCTCGTTTAGAATTATGAGAATTGTTTTAGAACGGGACTCTTTATTTTCAGCCATAATATCATAAATATGCATAAATCAAATCTAATCTTCATAAATGGATTCTAGATTCATATCATCAAATCTAGTCTAGATTCATAAATCAAATCTAGTCTAGATTCATAAATCAAATCTAGTAATTTTATGAATATATCATGCTATTTTGGAAGCCATTTCGCAGTCAGATTCAAACCAAAATTTGTCACAGATATATAGATATGGTCATAAAATCAAGCATCGAATTTCAATGATTTAAGTCACTGCATGTGAAAGCATTCAAAAGTACAAACCGACAGATAATTAACCCTTTGACAGATTTTATTCAAAATTTGATTAGAATCTGCATTTTAGATGCTGAATCTAAAGGTAAAAGTGAAGTTTAGTGTGACCCTTGCTGCGTGAGAATGCCAAGTCCCCCCCCAAAAAAAGGACGGAAAAAATAAACACTTCTTTGACACAGTTATGGTTAACTCCTTACTTATCATGATTTCAATGTGTTTTGTAATTTTTATTTTAATATAAGATTTATCTAATCTGTATCTCAGATTTTTTTAATCTTTAGGATCACTATCTCTATTTATCTTAGCAATTTCGAAGAGGCATCTCAAACCGGCTGCGCCGTCTGCTGTGTAAAGAGCAAAATTTAGAGCACACGATGCCTTTCGGAATCTGAAGAACACACCGGACATAATTTTTTAATTTAAAAAAACATCCTACGGCTTCGTTAGAGGAGGGAGCGGGAGCCTAGTACCATCGCTGACACATTGAATATAAGGACTGAGTAGATAACAGGAATAGTGCATACAAACAAGCATCCTTACCTAACTTCATCGACTCTTAAGAAATTTTTTATATATTCCATTCACCATTCAGCAGATTCTAAATACTTACAGCTGTCACATTTTCCGGACATCCATTCTTATATTGCTTCTTCTATAATTAGTATGAGAGATAATGAAAAAGGAACTAAAATTTATCCATAAATTTATTAATTCTTATTTATCACGCAGCCTATCATTCTTGTAAGTCTACTCAAGGAACGAAAATTTCCATTGCCAAAACTTGGATTTCAAAAATTTTAGGAAAACGATTATACCAAAAAATCCATAAGGGACTTCCCATTTGTTCAAATTCATAGAAATATGAAGAGGCTGCTCCTCTAAAGCTGCTTTCCTTAACTGATAAAATGGAAGATTCTGAACAATTGATAGCATTGAATGGTCACAAAAGATTTATTTACTGTTAAAGTGCAAACTAATTAGTTTATGCAAAGAAAACTTCCCTCTCGTTTTCTGTCGATGCAGTTCCCTACCAGATTCGATACTAAGGTCTGTTATATGTCAAAAAGTTTCATATTCCAAATGTCCATAAAAAATGAATACTCATTACTTTCATTCAGATATCAAATTTGAAACTGATCAAGAACACATCTAAAATCAATCGAAAACCGTTATAACATTTCAATTACAGCACTTTACTTATATATGTGAAGCACAAACTTTCCTGCGTTTCCTTAATGGACTTGTACTATGGATTAACAATATTGGTTATATGAAAATGAATTTTATGAAATGAATTTATTCGGAAATTAAAAACGTATATATTACTTCTAGAAAGTACTGAATCTTCTATGGTCGCTAAAGTAATTTAATGGAATGTTTGTTAAAAAAATTAAGTATACCTAAAATTACATTAAATAACTCACATGTATCTTGCAAAAAATATAAAGAAAGAATATCAGAATAATAACTGGCTTCCCCAAGTAAAGGTCTCTATAGTACAAAAAACTGGAATTGAATCTGACTGTTGGATTTTGATTAGCAATAGTAGAGCAAGCATACATACCACATTACTTTTGATGACTTTAACAATTTCTGGATAAAAATTTAGAAGAAAAAACTATAATACAAGAATGCACACTTGCATTTACTGATAAGCAAATACATTTTAATTGGAAAGATAAAATGTATTTGTTTTACACCATAATAGCGCCATAACAGCGATTATACAGAGCCATGTCTATTTCTATAAAAATGCAATATTAAGTTTTCAAAATCAATTTGATTTAAGAAAATATTACTTAAAAGCACTTCAAAACTTAATTTAAAAAATTACTTTTGAAATAGGGTTGTTAACTGGATATGAATCTTTATATAAACTCAGAAAGTAAAAATTTAAATTTTAAAAAATGAAAATATAGACTTTTCATTTCAGCTATTTCCTAAAAGCCATTTATTAGTAATAAAATGACTTAAAAACTGATAAAAACATGTAGCATTAATGTCTTTAAAAATTTAACTAACTAGAAGTTCGAATGCATATTAACATCCTTCCTTACTTTTTGATGCATTTCGAAGAAAAGAAATGTCCAGATAAGAGAGTAAGATTAAACAAATTTTCATCCGGTAACTACGAAAGAAGTTAGTTTCGAAAAAACATACAAAGGAATCCTATTGATTTTTTTATCCAACCAATATTTAATAAATTTCATATTAATATATTCATTTAATCACTCAAATGATTTTCTATACTTTAGTGCAAAAAAATTATATCGATACAGAAAGTAATCTTTGTTCAAAATAATCAAAGTTAACGAAACATCTTGATTTTAATTTTTGGTTTCATATTCTTGATAGTTTCATATAAAAATGTATATTTTCTGATCCAGATATTATATATTAAAATGATTTATCATAATTTCATTGTAAATAAATAAAATAAAAAAACACCATTCTATAGAAACACGAAATTACTTCCTATGATTAAACTATACAGTTTGGACCATATCCTCTCAGTGCAGTACGTTAGAAAGTAAAAAATAGCTTCAACTAAATAATAGTATCAATTTATGATATTTCTTCATAATATTTACAGTAGATCAAACTAACAGCAAGCAATCAAAATATTTTATCAATATCAAAATTTATTTCATAATCACATGAAATTAGAAGCGCCATTTTTATTGGTTTATTTATTAGTTTCTATATAATGTATCTATATATGTTAATTCATTAAAATTCATCCGTATAAAGAAAAGCATTTGTAATATTCTTACCTTGTTGGTAGAAGCATTTTAAACAAATTCCATTTCTTCAGAGGTGCCGTTGCTTAGATTATCTGAATCTGAAACTTTGTGAAAGTACGTCTTCAAATTTTAGTTTCGCAAATGTACGTTTGTATTAGCAGCTTAGATCTTTTTACAATTCCCAAGTTGCTGAATTTTGCTTTCGTCGTCGGGGAAGTTTCATGTTGTTTGTTCCGTATGTTTGTGTCTGTTCCACACCTGCAACGATTGATACACCGTGTAGTACTGGTGAAGGAGGACGGAAATTTCGCAGGTAATATAAGTTCTACAGCCGTATGCAGAGCAGTGCTGTATATTGACGTCATATTATTTCCAATTAGAATTTGAATCATCTTGTTATAGACACATTTTAAGACTAATAGCATACACATAGGTGTTTGCCCATAACGGTTCCGAAAGTTCACCTAAACTCCCGGATTAATCAAATACTGCTCATATTTTGGGTGGAGAACTATATTATAACCTTTTAAACTTGCTTTGTTTTTATTTTCTCTTTCGATAAGACCATTGTGATTTCAAAGAGCTCAAATTAAAAGACTCTAATAGTATCTTGAATACTTTATTTTTATTTTTATTCTAGCAATACAGTAGGTTGGTTATTTAATATATTTGTTTACAAAGAAACTTTACATGAACTTTTCATCAGTAACATGCATTAAATTATAGTCATTGTTATAAGCCCTGCCCTCCTCAAAAAATACTCATTTATTCCAATCGCGTGATCTTGTGGAGGGAAACCACAGAAACCCCATCCTATGAAACTCCAGTCGCTTAAAATTGCAGGAATTTAAAGCTTTTAAAGGATTGATTCTATTTATTAATCCGAGGCTCAGTTCTGAAATTGTAAATGTAACCTTAAATTCAAAGTACAGCTCTATTTCAATGCCATCTGTAATTCTATCAGCGAAAATAGTCGGCTGAATCTTTCTCACGTACTATCTAACAAATATATTCATGTATCAGCAGTTGCAGTCCTTTGGCGAACAATGGTTGCAGCTGTTGGTGTTGATCCTATTAGAGTGCTATCTTTGACAATTAATCGCTGATATAAGGCTCATATTCAATACAAGAAAATCAAATATGTGTTTTAGACATCCTTTTCCCAACAGATTAAATCCAAAATCTGATAGAGAACTACGATTTCAGTCTCAAAACAACATGTCAAATTTCATTTATTCAAAACATTCTGCTTTCGAATTTTCATTTTTACTTGCTTTTATAAATGCAGACTAACTCCTCTATGGATGTATTTCAAAATTTGCTACTAATCTACACTTTAGATGTTAAATTTGTATACTAAATTTTATTTATTAACTCTTTCATTATATGATTATTGTTTTAACTTATAATCAGAGCAACCGAGAGACAAACTTTCTCAAAATAAGTTTCATCCAAAATTAAAAATCTACAAATTTGGTATAAAGGCGATATACTAAATTGAATTCAAAGTATAATTTGAATATAATTATGTTATACAATTTTTGTGCATATTTATAATTTATATGGTCAGAGATTTTTTTTAAAAAGAGCTATTAAGGGGCTAATAACTTACATCTTCATGAACAGTTAAATCTTTTCTGTTGTTCAATGCACAAGCATGTTTTGGATGTTATTTGCACTTGAAATAATTAGCTTGTCAATGCATATTATTTGCTATTAAACATGAATTTGGTTCTTATAATTGTATTTTGAATAAAACGATTGTGCTGAAATATTTGCTGAATTGATTTCCGCTTATTTAATGTAAATAAAATTGAGTTATATAATCACTGATCATTGCTGTAATTGCTCCAGTATTGTAAATTATATTTTTGGGGGGAGGGGGGGTTGTGAAGGCTTTTTTATTATCTAACTTATCCTTTTATTTCACACTCATAGCAGGGTTTTAAAAGCCGTTGTCAGCAATAACAGAACCTCCCCCATAGCAAGCATATGATGCAATCTTCAAGAATAACCTTTCAACCCTTAAATTCATCTAAATGTCTCAAAGTGTCTGAGTCAGGCTCCTACCGGAGGAAGATCTCTGGCGAGTTAAAGATCACAGTATTAATGGTGCTATATATGCCTCATAGGTAGCTAATTGTTGTTAGGTTCTTGTAAACAGCATCTTTGCCTTGTAAAAATCAACTGTATGTGCGTGTAATTGACTCTTACCTCCTTATTTTGTGGAAGTGCTGTAAATAAGATTTAAATTTTGAGTTGCATTCCACTTATTGCGATTTTATCCATCAGCATAAAATTGCAGTTGTTTTTCATTTAAAGAAAAAAAAAGCTCAAATTATCGTTTATTTGTTAATATTAACTCACTGCATGCTTCATCTGAACGATGCTGTAGTAATATGTTCAAATGTCTTCCTTTTGTGAAGAGAGTAAAAAGGTCGGCATTCTGATATACATAAAATTTCTCAAAAGTTTATGTAAATTTTATAAACTGGTGAATTCAAAAATCCATGTAACGAATAACCGAAATTGATTTTCAATTTTTTTTTTTAACTATTTTTCAAAAAATGGGCTTTGGGTTTTGCTTACGGAAATGACTTCGCAGATGATATAATTTTTCTAAAAATCGTTCAGATGCTTTCTTCATAACTTATTTATTTCAAATTATTCGACAACTAATTTAGTGAACATAGGTTTGGCGAATATGTTTTAATTCCTCTATAAGTTTGTAGATGATGGTTGATATTTACGCTTAATTTTGGTTTGAGTTATAGAGCAAAGGCTGTATTTGGCTATCCTGCTTTGAAGATAAATATTGCTGCCAAATAAGGCTTTGTGTTATAGCTTTGATGAGTGTTTTATTTTTAGCTTACAAACATAAAAGCGCCACTCTGATTGCTCACAAATGCTATAAATACTTAAGGCAACGGCTATCGTAGCTTAATTTACAACTTCTAAAAATTATTAAACAGTTTTTGAATTGAAATTCCAACATTTAAAAATTGATCGGTATTTGTATGCAACAGAAATGTAAACTTAAGTACACAACAGCTTCAGTAATTTCATACAGCTTTAAGTAAGACGTACTGAAATTTAAGCATATGGTAAGGCATAAATCACTGATTTCATTCATAAAGCTATAAAATATAGATATTACTGAACTGATTGATGCAATTCAAGCTATAGCATCACTTCTAGATAACTGAATTTTCATTAAAAAAAATTCATGATGTAAGAATCGATAATTTCTTGTGTACTTTTTTTATGTGAATATAAGATATTAGTCAATGACTGAGACAAGAAATGACTTGAGAAATAAATTTGTCCACATTTTTTTTATTATTATTATCTATAAATACAAACATTTAAAATATGTAAAAATTCAGTTAAAAATTAAAAATAATACATTAAGTGTGCAACACTTTTGCAGTCATTTAGCAATCGATTGCCACTGCCGTTTGCTTTCACAAGCACCTTATAGGATTGTCGAAATGCCTTGATCAAACTGGTCCACAGTATAAACAAGATCATAATTATAAATTTAAATACTTCCCAAGAGGGAATATTAAGTCGAAAAGCTTGAAAATGTTAAATTAACATTGATGCAAACTTACAAATTTTGTCAAACGCGAGTCAGTGGCGCAACGGATTTTACATACGCTCTTATGAGATTAAACAAGTCTTTGTCGGATAAGAAACATGAAATTTCGAAAATTACATCAGGATTCAAAGACGTCTTTGTATTGCATCCTTCATTTCTTGCGTAAATGTCCAGTTTTAGCAATGTTTTACACAAATAAGATCTTCTGAAATTTGAAAATATGAAATTATCGTAAACAGGGAAGGTGAATTTAGAAAGAGTCTCTAAAACTTTATCCAACACTCTTTCATCACATATGTTGTCAATTTTTATATTGTAACATCCATTAAATGCTAACTGACAGAGAGAAAATTTCTCTGTATATACAAAAGATTTCATTTTGAGAAGTTCTTCGGAACATTGATGAATAAATTCATTTAAAATAAACTCTTTTAGGACTCCAAAATCAATTTCATGATCGAAGTTTACAAGAGTAGCAATTTTTATTACTTCTTTGGCATATTTTAAGTCATTATCTGAATTTCTGGATTGTAGAAATATATCAAAAATTGTCTTGCCATCTTGATCGAGACAATTTACATTAGCTCCATGTTTCACCAATTCTTTCACAATGTCGTTGTTCAGCTTAATATTCTTTGAAGCTACATGCAAACAAGTTTCTGAATCAGTTTTTCTGGCGTTTACATTCGCACCAAATGTCAGCAATTCTTTGACAATATCCAGATTGCCTTCTCTTATGGCCCACATAAGTGGTGTTTCACAATCTATATTAGATGCATCAATATCAGCTCCATTATTTATTAGTTTTTGAACAATCCATAAATCTCCAGTTTGATACTCAGGAAGATAAAGCAAAGTTTGAGAGTTTCTAACAGCAAAATGTAAAGGCGAGTTTCCATTCATGTCTTTAAGATTTACATCAGCTCCGTATTCAATAAGAACGTCTATCATCCATTCATTTCGGTGAATTACAGCAAAATGAAGAGGTGAGCAACCAAAATGGTTCACTGTATTAACTCTGGCACCAGATTTAATCAATTCTTCTGCAACTTCGGCACCGCAGTTAGTCAATGAAAGCACATGAAGAGGAGTAGTACCGTATGAATTGCAGACATTAGGATCTTCTCTGTAATTTGGAAATTGATGGCTTAAATTAAGCCCATATCCATGTCTGTGAAATAAAATGTGATGATGAACCGAAGGAACAATCACAGACATTTTTTAGGAAAAAAAAATTATGGAGCAGTTCCTTAACCTAACTTTCAAATACGTAGTTTTATCCCGATATAATCTAGTACTAAACAAAAAAAAAATTTGTATCCGTTGCTCAAAGTCAATAATGCTACTTTCAAATGCCGCATCTATTCGTATACCTTTAACTCTTAAATAGCTGACACGAGATCTGCTATAGCGCACATTAAAAGACCACGCCTACCTCCGGAAAGTCACGTGATAGCAAATGAACAATGACAAATAGGTTGCCCCGATGAGACAATTGTCCCATTGCGATGAGGTTATCTTTTTTGGTAGGCATGACTTTTTACTATGCGCAGTAGAATGCCTTTCTATCCCATTAAGAAAAGGTCCTGGTACTAATAAGATACAACTCCTAACAGAATTAGCAGTCTCATGTTCATCGTGACTTAAAAATCATTAAACATGGCTTAAAATGAAGTGGTAAGTAACATTAATATGGTTTATGATGATTTACTTAATCGAAACGCACCGCGATGTGTCCATTAAACTTTGGTTCTAAAGGTATTCAAGGAAATTTCATTTCTACTTAAGCTCATAGCAGACATTTTAGCCTTCACAAATTTGGCGATATATCTGAAACTTAAAAACTTAAGCGTTTATTTTGTTTATTTATTTTGCTGTGGTTCATCAGAATTTGAACAAATTTGGTTAAATCAAGAATTTCCTTTTTTTTTTTTTTTCATCTTCCCTAAAATCTTGTTTTGTTGATAGAGACCCGATATCTATCCATTAAGGGGGCAAAAGGATGGTTATCAACCATACTAGAACTTGTAAACTGCCGTATGTCTGAACATTAGCTTTCTAACTTTCTCAAAATATTAACCCCTTGCACTCAGAAAAGTAATTCGATGCATAATTACTCATTTAATGCAAACACTTGTTTATTGCTCCGAAAAATAAATGTATATAATTGCTTAGTTTTATTCTCCCGGATAATTAATTTGTGTTTTCTTACTACCCTACAAATATTTTTAACAATCTAATAAATAAAACGTCAAAATGATGCAAAGTCTTGAATGCTGAGTGAGAATCGCCATCCGAGTGCAAAGGATTAAATATCATGTACAGACGTGGTCATCACTATATTTATATGTACAGTTTTAATCACGTCATTTTGTAAAATGTTTTTAACACTTTGAGCCCGGCGCCAGTCCCTGGGGACCGGCAGTGAATTTTCCTATGGCCGACTTCTGTCCCTGAGGATCGGGACTGGAATTTTCGCTTGACTAGCATTAGTCCGTCTGACCGATAGTATTACACCACTGGTACCAGGTAATATCAAAACCTTGAAGGATATGATGTTAAAGATAAATAGTTTCATTCTAACTGTTTGACAGAGTGCAGATGGGAAGAAAGACGGCTATTTACAGCCGAATGTAAATGTAAATAGTCAATGTAAGGCTGGACAATACTTATTCAGCATTCGACCACAACTAATCCTGTCGATACTGCTACGTTCAGTGGTGGCGGGGTGGTTGGCTGTATGCAAGAAGTATTACACCGCTTGATCGCGCGCTGCCGGCTGAACGGAATGAACAGTAAATTCGGCGTCGGGTTCAACGTGTTAAAGCTGGTGCCCTCCGTTCCAAAGATGTGATTGCCTCCATGCTATCTCAACTTCTATATTTTCTATCCATTGTATTTTGAAGGTTTGAAAAGTAAGCTAACACTCTGCTTGCAAAAAAGAATTTTTATATATTTTTGTCGAAATAAATGTTTATATAAATTTAAAATTGTTTTCATAAAATCATTTTTTAAACTTAAAAGCTGTTTAGTGCAATCCTGACTGATAATAAATATTGGTTTGTTTACTTCAATTAAATTTCGAATGCATGAATGAATGTTCAAGATTCCTTTAAGATAAGCAGACATTTTAAGTAGTTATAGTAAACATTTGAACCTTATTAGTTTAAATAGCCTTAACCCACTCTGTTCATTGCATAAACTCCCCAAATAGAATTGTACCCTATTGTAAGATGGTGTTTTTAAAAACTTAATTACACAATTCTTCTATGTTTTAACCTTCGTGATTATATTACTTGCCATTATTTCTCATATAATTTATATGCATATAATTCGGACAACTATACAACTCTTATTTAACTTTCAACTATCGAAGAAATTTCTGCGATGACATAATTAAAACTGTTTGAAATTCAGAATAACAGTGAACTAATATCGAAAACATGCAAGAAAAAAAAATGTTAAGATTCAGATGTTAAAACTGCGGAATAGTTGCATTGCTAGCACTTAAGCTCTTTGATTGTCCAATTAAAACATTCTTTGGTTTCGATTAGACGAAATATACGGTTATTTAACATCATATCTCATAATGACAGTTATTACAATAATGTCAAAAATGAGTTTAAATAGAAAAACCAACAAAAGTGATTTTTCCGAATCTTTCTCGCACATTCCCCAATAAAAGTCCCCCCCCCATAAAATTGTGGATCTTGAATTAGACCACTAATGCCTTGCATGATATTGGTTAGCACTGGTTAAAAAATGTCTGTTATGAACCGGATATTTTTAACGAATCTCTAGTGAGTACGTGTATCTTAGACATTTTTTTCTTGTCCGATTGCAACCAAAAGAAACATTTTGTAATTATTCGTATCACTTGTACTCGAACAGCCATGTAGACAGAATTTTGGTGAAATGATTTAAATTTCATTAAAAATTTGATCGTAAGTGCATATTCCAAATTGGTTCCATGTTGCTCAAAATGTTTTCAGATTTTCTTGTTCAGAGACTGACAAATGTAATGCCAAAAATATATATCTAAATGAAGTCTGAGACTTGGAGATACGTCAAAATCATGAGTTAGTTTTTTTGATGATTGCAATATATTTTCTATTCTGAGTATATAAGATTAGTAATGACTGGTTAAGAATAGTTTGAACCTTAAAATAAAAAGTCAATAAAGATATTTAACCCCCATTATTTACACAAATGTCTCTTTTCTTTAAATGTTGTTTGGCCAGAAATGAACTTCTAGGTTACCGAATCATCCCCTTTTTTCTAGTTTTCCTCTTAACCCTTAATTGGGGAGGTACGGTCTACGAGACCACATTTTCTTTACACTTGAATCAAATTTTCTAATAAAAGTATTAGATTTTAAATCAACCAATATATTCTGCAGATATTTTTCTTACTATATAAATATGCTTTAGAAATTTTTCAAAATATTTTATCACTGAAAAAAGTAAATGCGTTGGTACATATATTTTCTTCTCAAATTACATGTAACAATAAATAATATACTTGAAAAAACATTACTTTATACTTTTAAAATCTTATTTAATTTTTAATATATATATAAAGGTATATAGAAAACAATATAAAGTAAAATTCAACAATTATATGAAAAATAAAAAATAAAAATTGACAGTGGGTAAAATTGGCCCTTTTTTTATCAGCTTGCGACTTCCATAGCATGGTTTTCTAGAGCATTTTAAACTTTCAGGTTAAAAACGATCATAAAAATCAACTTATAAATTCTGTATATATATCTCTCTTTTGGGATAGTAATATATATAAATATTTTAAAAAACGTTATCTCTAGAAAAATTGTTTGAATATACATATCGGAATCGGTTGACTGCGAACTTTCATCGAAAAACTCTTCTGTACAGTTATCCTTATCACTAAAATCACTTTCTGCTTCATTTAAAAGTGTCTGGGGCATTGCTTCATTATAGAATCAGTAAATTGGGTGATATTTCTGGGCTCAAGTTTTCGCGTCCCATCAGCTAAGCTTTGTTTTCCCTGTCACACTTATTACTGGAAGGAGTGGTCTGAGTGGCTAAAAGGAATGACTTTTGAGCTAAAATAGAGGTGAGCAAAAAATCCATTACTAGCGATCTCGCAGACCTACGTCCCCAATTAAGGGTTAATAATTTTGCCTCAGAGCTTAGAAACAATTTAACATCGATCATGAGCTATACAATTATTCGCTATTAGTAGAATTATTCAATAAAAAAGGAATTTAGTAAAATTTTGAAAAAAAAAATCTCAGATCTGTCAAAATTTACAAGTAATTGCTGTACTTTCCATAAAATATAAATTTCGGATTCAAACAAAAAAAAAAAAAAAAAAAAAAAAAAACTTGCTGAAATCCAATAAGGATCTGTGTAAAAAAACACACACATTATATATAATTGTGCCCCTTTTACCCTATCCAGGAATTTGATGTTACACACACAAACACACACAAAAAAAAAACTTAGCATCAATTGTTTAAATGGAAGTCACTAACTTGAAATGTGTAAATCAAACTGTCCCTGCTAGTAGCGTATAAGAAAGTAAAATTACCCGTTGTATCATTCAAAAAATAAGGATACCTTGATGGAAAAAACTTTACCGATTCAGAAAGTTTCGAAAAGCTTGGAATCGAATGACTTCTTCCATTCTCAAATATCAACCACACACTCACTGAAACTTGAATAGTAAGCAATTCTTACTTCCTTTTTACATACTTTCTTTCGATAAATAAACAAATGAAGGGAATTACTACTGTTTGCCAACTGATTCTAAAACGACCACATGACCGATGAGCACATTTCCAGTATTCACCTTTGACCTTGGATTTCCTCCGTTAGATACTTTATTTGTTCAATATTTTTAACGTGTATGCAAGTGTTGTGTCGTTTCTGACCGCGTTTTATTTTAACTCAAAATTTCTTATTGATATGTATAGTTCAAATGGCAAAAAAGCTTTTAGGAGTGGTGCGAAGAAAATTTTAGTAATTATTTCATGTTATATATTTAAAAATAATAATATTCTCAAGTAGTAAAATCATTAATAATTTATTTTTAATATCAAAACATGTATAATATCATGCATTTTAAAGACAATATTTATAATGTTTTTAAGAGTCTCCATATTTACACGAATTACTTCAATGAAAATAAATGTTTTAAATGGAATAAATTTTGGAGCATCCATTGTTAATCTTAAAATATTGACGAAAAATTCAATGACATAAAAAATTCTTATTATAAATAACCACATTTTAGGAACATATTTTTTCTTTATAATTTATTGTTTATGCTCCTAACATTAAATAAAAATTGCTCTGAAATATTTAACTGTGCATCTGTTTCTGTCAGTATTACTAATTATCTGTAACGCTTACGTCCCATAAAACCATGAGTCTCCATTGTTAAATATTAACATCTCCTCCTTTCGTTTTTCTATTCACCCCAATTTTGACGAAGTAAACCCATCCTAACGCACGCGCAAAAACACATAGGGTCTTACAATCCGTTGTCGAACAGTATCTAATTTTAGTCAATATATGGTCAGCTATCTTAAATTACTATAATAGGGCAACTGTATATAATATGTACCGTACAGTGTTTATATACAAAGTGTTGTAAAACTAATGGTCTATACTATAAAAGGGAATAGAAATCGCCAAAAAAACCTTTTACTATATCATGTGAAATTGGAAAGTCGCGAGAGTACTTTTCATCTGAAATAGATAAATCATCCCTCCTTCGCAGAGTCCATCATTCTGACGCTATTCCTGCAAAAACTGCAGCACTATTGGAATTCTGAGAAGGCAGATATGTTCTTCATGTACGGACATGCAAATGGTAACGCCAGAGAAGAGGTAAGACTTTACTAGATGCGTTGTCCGAACCGGGTGTTACCTGATAGGAGAAAGATTTTATATATAAATATCGGAGACATGTTCATTTCACTGCGAAAGATAGGATAAAGGTCAACCACGGGAACGACAAATCAAGTAGAGGTAATCCTGGAAGCTGTTAACAACCAGTCTGAATGAAACACGCAATCAGTATCTCTGGAGCAAGGGGTCCACCATTCGATGGTATGGCGTGTGCTGCATAAGAAAAGGTTACACTCTTACCATCTCCAGTGGGTCCCGGTCTTACAGGCAACGTGTACCATTTTTACGTTGGTTCTTGCAACAGAACATACTACAGTCCCAGTTTCCAGCATCTGTTCTGTTCACAGATAAAGCTACATTAATGTGTGATGGCATATTTAATATGCACAACAATTATGTATAGGCTGCAGAAAATCCACATGATACATGTTTGAGTGGTAGCCATTAAAGGTTCACCGCTAATGTGTGGGGAGGAATGATCGAATATCATTTTATTTGGCTGTATCTGTTACCAGACCACCTAGATGGACAAAAGTATCTCATCTTCCTCCAACAGGTGTTGCTTGATTTACTGCAACATGTACCTGCAAATGTTCGAGGCATCAGGTGGTTCCAGCACCGACAGAGAGCCAGCTCATTTTCCAGGTATGTACGAAAACTACCTGGATACTTATGGATAATATACTTCCTATACTACCTGGATAATATACTTCCTTTCCGAACAAGCAGATTGGCAGTGAGAGGAGCAGTCACTTGACCTCCCGATTTGTCCTGTTTTATTTTTTTTTCTCCAAGTACAGCTAAAAGGTGCCATGCACAAAACGCCGAAAAGTGTCAACGGAGGACCTCGTTATCCGAAACAACACTGCAGGTGCAGACGTTTGTGATATGTCAAAACACATATCACGAACACACACATTGGTTCAACGCATCACCAATGTGAATCCCTTATTGAAGCAGCCAATCGCTCAATTAAGCATTTGTTATAAATAAAAGTTCTTTGTCTTCATATTGCTGTTCTTGGTCTTTATTAAAATCTCCCTTTCTGCGGAGCAGTTACCTTCTTTCGACCAGATGCTTTCTTTCTGACCGCATACTGCATAATTAAAGTTTTGTTTTGGCCAGTTCAATCACCCCTTATAGTATGGACAATTAGTTTTACAGCACTCTGTAAATGTATATGTATATATATAATATAACAAATACTATAATATATAGACAAGAATCGAGAAGACAAATATATAGTGCAATTTCTATTACTTTACAACTCACAACTTATTTGGTTTTACAAAATAAAACATAAAGATAAACGTATAAATATTACTGCTTTGAAAGATATGCCCAGGATATTAAAAAGGAGGTAAATAGCGCATTTGTGGCCAATAATAATCATTCTTCCGTTTCAATAATATAATTTTTCATAGTGTCAAAAATTACTTAATATTACAGCTGTCTGCTCATGATCTTAAAACTAAAATATTGATTGCGATGAATCATAATTGATTTTCAGATCCTCATTTTGATAAACCTAAAATACTAGATATATATGATTTTAGGAGCTGAATTTGTTCTATCAAATGATAAAAATAAGAGACAAAATAACAAAGTGTACGATATTCTCATTTTTATGAATTCTGTATTTAGATTTATCGTAAGTGATTTATAGAAAAAAGGAGAGTAATGAAGAATTGTTTTAGTTTAGGAAAATGATCAATACCAGATGGATCATGAAAAACTCTTATGACTATAGTTTTAAATCGTAATTTTAGAATGAAAAAGAACAGAAAACATAATGCCATAATTTTGTTCAAAATTTTCCAATTTTAAAAATTATCTTAATTTCCTTGTGTCTCAAAGGTCATGCCTTCATCCCCTATTGAAGATTATCGGCCCTCGCTTCCAACCTCTTGTTGGACCAAATGATATCTCGTAGGGAGGGAGAAATTTACCACTCCAAGTTTATTAGAAATTTACCAAATTATTTAGAAAATTACCAAGTTTAGAAATTTACCATTTTCCCCCTTACTGGAATTGTTTCTTTATTTCATCAGATATTACGAGATTTATTCTTCACGTATAAATCAGTTAAACCTCAAAACCTTGGCGCCATGTCATCAACATTTTTAAACACATAAGATAACGGTGCTTTGAATCAATTGTATTACAGGAAATCACGAGATATAAAAATCGATCCAGAGAATATGTGTCATGTTTTCCTAAAGAAGCAAAATGCATCTAAAACAAAAGCATTATGACTGCAATAGTATATTTCTTGATTTATTAATGCATTTTATGAAATAAATAAATAAAAAAAATTCATTCATTTTAACAGGATTAACAAGTATAAGCGAAAGAATTTTCGTCACATCTCGAATTGTTAAAAATTATATATTATTTGCCAACGGAGTCAGAAACCCTGCTTCTGCACATGCGCTAGGATGGGCTTCATTTCTCAATAAAAGGATGAGAGAAAAGATAATAGGACATGTTTACATCTATACTTATAATAAAGTTCAATGTGTGCATGTGTTGGAGCTCTACAGGCCAGATCGTTTGACCTAAAGCTACCAAATTTGGTACATGTATACCTTAAAGGTCGGGAAAATGCCCCCAGGCTCCCTTTTTTGAATTTTCAATTAGAATTTTTATTAATTAAAAACTAACTTTCGCACCAAAATTTTTTTTCGTATCCCCACTGCCAAAAGAGTAAGGCTTCAGTTTTTTTTTTTCCCCCATGCTAACGAAGTTAAGCTTACCATACTTTCAATAGATTTAAAAAAAAAATTATGACTTGATTTGATATCCAAAAATCTTCTGAGCTTGTTTTGATACAGCACATGTGTATCATATTTAAAGATGAAGTCAGAAACAAGAAAATCGCTAATGACTTTCCACTCAAAAACATTGACTTCGAAATCATGTTTCTTTATACTATATTTTCAGAGTTTTCTCTGGGGATGACATCAAAATGACTCATCATATCAATATGAAACTTTTTAGATCTGCTTATACACATACAATAATAATTTTAAAAATAATGCAAAATCAGAGCCTTATTATGTTTTTAGTGCTTGCTGATATGCTAGAAACGTTTTTTAAAAAAGCATTATCATATTTTAAAAAACATTAAAAAAATAGTATAATTTCAGTAAATTTATTAATGCTTTTACTGTTTTGAATGCTTATTATGTCCTTTGAGAGTAAAAAGATTTATTTACTAAGTTGCTTATTTCCTGAAAATTTTATTTTTGACAATTTATACGAACTATGTTTTTTAAGTACATACATTTTAGCTAAAGACCTTTATTTCCCAGAATTAAAAATTAGTAATAAAAAAGTTCAAAGTCTTATAAAACTGCGGTAAAAAGATCGATTAAGTTTAAGAATTTTTTCTTACAGCAAGCAACGTTATAGCAACTATCGTGATCTATTTTGGCTGATGAAGATCCTTTAAATTTCTGATTGCTATCGATGTTTAATAATCAAACAGCGAATGGCAACGTTCTATGTTTTCGTTTACTCTGCTGCAGTGTTGTATTTTCTGCATAATTTGACTTCTTAGCCTTTTGAAACAGAGGTATGTGAAAGATCCTTAGCAATTTATACTGAAAAAGTAAATTATAACTTTTAAAAATAAATACAAAAATTAAGTAATTATATTGTTTAAGATTTTTTGTTCTTTATCTTTTGGAATATTGAAGAAGTATGTTTGTATCCGAGTATACTCTTTGGTTAACTTCTGCCCGTGAACGATATGCGGCTGCAAAAAAAGTATTGGAACATTCAAAAAATGATCCTCCTACCGAACCTTATCGAAGTAAATATGAAGCTAAAAATATGTTGATTGATCTTATGTGCGAACTGGAAAAATGGAGAAGTATCAACGAAGTGCAAGTTAGACTTCTTTCCATACTCCTAAATTATGAAAAAGCTGTTATTCTTATTGAAACTGATGAAACTGGGCCTGGAAGTGAGATTTTAACTATCATTTTAGAAGAAGCTCGAGCAATTGCCGAAACTCCAGAATGCATTCATTTGATTATTAAAATTTTAAATCAGCTGGGTATAATATGGAGTGAAAGAGGAGAGATAGAAAAATCCTTATCATATCTTCAAGAAGCAGAAACTTTGTACAATAATTACAAATCTAAAAACAATTGCTGTCCTTTTGAATTAGAAGAATTATTTATGATTGAAAATGTTAACAATAAAGATTGGACTTCATTTGAAAAGACTTTCACTTACACCTTGTATTATTTAGCTCAAGTTTATGAGCATCTCAACGATAGTAACAAATCTGCAATGTATTGCCGAGAAACATTGAAGAGGCAACGAGAAAGTGGCGAATATGAAACGAATGATTGGGCTATGAACTGTGCAACTTTATCACAATATTTTATCCAAGAAAAACAGTTTCCTGAAGCTAGACATCTTTTGTCTTGTGCAGCTTATATTCTTCTCAAATATGAAATCAAAGTTGATCAGAAACTGGATGAGAATAGAGATGCTTGGACTGAAGTCCACCAAAGTAAAGCTTCACTCTCGTGTTGTTGGTTAAAATATTGTGTTAATCTTTTGGCTGAACCACCATATAATGATGAGAAGGATAAGGAATCTGAAAAATTCAGTAGATTGATTGAAGATGAAGATGTCATAAAGATGGAAAAAAGAATACCATGTTGTATAACATCATATAATGATGCTAAAAGCATTTTTATCTTTGCCACAAATCATGTGTCTGTGGCTAAATCCTATTTCACACTGAATGAGTATGCAAATAATTATGCTCAAATAGTTCAAGATAATAGTAAGCTATATAAATACCTTGCAACTCATGATCCTGATCATAGTCGTCAATGCAAAATGCATAAGAGACGCTTGGATATGCTCGAAGAATTACTGCGTAGATTGAATCCTCAATTTTATCTTGCTGTTTGTCGCCAATTGCAATTTGAACTTGGTGAAATTTGTCATGAAATGATTGATCTGAAGACAAAAATTGCAAATGAATCTGATGAAGGTCTCAATGTACACAGGGCCAAGAAAATTAATTCTTTAGCCTTAAAAGGGATTCAACATTTCCAAGATTTCATTGATTCCATGAAAGATAAGGATGGCAATCTTCCCACTACTTATTCCAGTGATATTGTCAGGCCAGCATTGATAGCTCATTTTTATATTGGTAGATATTATTCGAAACTTATTGAAAGTGACACTAACAAGAAATTGTATAATTTGTCTAAAACAGAGGAATACTACAATTATATTGTCAAATATGCTGAAGTAAATCCACATCATGCAGATAGCATGGAGCATGAATTGCCTGTTGTAAAAGAAATGCTTGAACTTATGTCTGAGAAAATGAATCAGATCACATGTTCTACTTTATTTTAAAACCATTTTTAATAGAAAAGAAAAATAAACCTAATATTAGAATGCCAGAAAAAGAAGTGTTGATGAGATTGAAAAAATATTTAATTTAAAGGATAATCATAAGTGTTATTTTCTAACATTTTCATAGCACTAAGTATAAATTTTATTTAGGTTGCAGTGACAACATACTTAAACAGTATGCTTTCTTTTGAGAGTATAAAATTAATATTTGCAGTCGATCATGATTAATATGTCTAAATAGCTACTTTTTATATAAAGTAAAGTTCATACCTGTTTCAAAAGTTTCCTGACATTTTTATTTTTTAAATTGTATATATTCTTTTAAGATATATATATAATCTTAAAAGAAATATTTTACTTCTAAATTTAAAAATCTTGTTGAACATATTCATTGTTATTATGGCATTCTTCTACTTTATATGAATTTTTTATATTTTGTTTTATGTGAAGAAATATGGAGAACAAATATAAATTTTATACTCTTAATTTGTTGTTAGCACTCTGTAAATATTCCCAATGGATGTTCATCATCAAACATCCATATCAATATATGCATAAAATAGCTTAGAATTAAGAAACATATAGTGCACTTTTAAAATTTATTTCATTGTAGCTCTAGCTCCTAGTCATTGTGGAAAAGGAAATCTTCCTTCTTTGCAAAATATGAATAAAAAGTTTTATGTTGCTCAAGGGAAAATATATTTGAAATCTTGATTTATAATTTCAAATAATTTTTTTTTAATGTTATTACTCTTCTTTTAGCAAGGCAGCAGTCAGATCATGAATTAATCAATCAAACCTTGCATGATTTCAGAACATTTCTTTTTTCTTCCTTTCTTGCTTTAAAAACTTATAGGTAGCAAAAAGGGTCCCCTCCTCTAACTTCTATATTTGTCTATAAATACTGTTGAACTAACTGAAAAAAAGATATATTATTGTTAAATGTATAGTAATAAAAAGTATATTAACACATAAATATATTGTTGTTTTTAAAATTTATCATTTAATTGCTAAATGTCAATTTTTTCCCCAGTACTATTATACAAATATAAATTGAAGTCTTATTTAATGTTTTGTTTTTTCCTTTGATTTTAATTTATAGTTTTGTTAAAAACATATTTCTTATGTTTATTTCTTTTCCTCTTCTAAAATATTTTAAAACTTATCTTATGACTCTATGTGTAATGGAGGGCAAATCTGAAACTTTGAACATACATTATTCCAGTGTCACCTTCTCTTAATGATAGATTATATTATCACTTTTACAGCAACATTCCTATCCTAAAATAAAAGCTTAGCACTGAGAAACCTTTGTTGTATTATATTGTATTTTAGTGCAGTGGGCATAATTATATGATCAGAAAAAAATTATAATAGAAGATAAAGGTTTCATATTTAATCTCATGATAGTTTATCAATATGTGATACTTTTCCGTCATATAGGTTCAAATGTCACCAATGTGAACCAAACTCAAGCCAAGTCGCCAATTAAAGCGAATGATAAAATACTTATGGTTGTAAAAAAACTTGGCAGAATTCTACATTATTTGACAATATCTCGATCCATTTGGCTACAGGAAAAGTACCATATATATAATATATATGTATGCATATTTATAATAATTTTTAATTATCCATTCCTAATCGTCAAAACTCTAGCTTTAGTTTAACTTTTAAATTGAACAGGCTTTTATATTATGTGAATGGCTTTTTAGCATTACTAAATTAAATTGTTAGTAGATTCATTTCTAAAACTATATAAGTCTGAAATACTTTCTTACTATCTTCTTTCTTTCTGATTGATTCAGTGTGCTGCATTCATTGTAGCTTTTAAAAGGAGATTTTTATAATAGGCTATTTCCTTTAAATAATAGGGGGGGGGATACTGAACTCAACAGCTACTTTCTATAAAGAATTTTATGTAGAACATTAAAGTACTTGATAACAAATATAGCTGTTATTTAAATATATCTAAAGATTATTAGAATTCATGTGTGCTTTTGTGATTTATTTGGATTTTTATGCATATTACATCCCAATATAATAATTTGACAACAAGTGCTTTATACTATTTTAAATCGGAGCTTGCTATAAAGTTTAGAAGATAGTTCAATTTAAGTCTGAAATAATAATTCCTTTGTTCTTCACTGCTACTAATAAATATTTTTCTTGTAATATAATTTTTAAATCAAAAAATATTTATTAATTTGAAAACCCCTAGTGAAATTTAATTTTGCCATTCACATGAATTATGTAAATGATACAAAGAATATTGCATTAGCTAAAGTAAGCTAATTATTTGAAAAAAAATCCTGAGTATCAACTTAACTTTATGGCTGTGTTGAAATTGAGTAATTTCTTTCGATAGATTTAATCAAATATTAAATTCTCATCAATATTTTTGAAAATAAAAAGTTTTAAATGTATTTTGTATTAAGAGTTAAACTTTGATTTAAAAATAAATTCATGCTATAAAATGAAATATAGAAAATTATTTTTTATTATTGTTTTGCATAATCATGATTAGAGAGGAGATCTATTTCTAACAATTTTGAAGAAAAATGTTTGATTTAAATTATCTTTCTTTGTTTGGCTATATTAACCTTTAATATTATAGACATAACTGAAATATTAGATGATGCTGTGAATGGTGTTGTTTCATTATTCCTTTGATATAATATAACATTATTTTGTTGTTGTTCATCTTTATTAGGGGGTGAATTGTGTAAGTAGGAAGGTTAGGTTCCTATTCATTTTGTTTTATGTCAGTATGATGTTTTTATATATATCATGCACGGCCCTTCTATTTTTATTCTGCTCTCTAAGCTTAACAAATGTGTGGAATGTAAAAATATTGCGATTATTTGTTGTTAATGGCTTGCATTTTGTTTTTGTTTTAAACAAAAATGGAAATCAAATAAACTTTTTGCCATTGTCATTTGCATTTTTTTTTTTCTTTCAAAAAGTTTTGTTATGACCTTGAAAGAAATGTTATGTCATGACTTGTTAATTTAAAAAGGATACATATAATTCTTTAAAGCTTTTCTTGAGTATTCTTATAAAAATATCTTGTCTGTTTTTAAAATATGGCTATTTAGAAATGAGTCAATATAATTTATATGCTATTCATTGCAATTTTTCACAGTTTTGTAATTTTTGCATATTTACTGTTTTGAAAATTCAATACAGAATTAAATTTGCCACAAAACTTGAAACAATGAAAACAATGTTTTAAAGTTGACATCATCAAACTTTAAATTTGAACAGCTACTACTTCTCTATATGCATTCAAAATTAAAAGTATACAAAGGTTCATATAGTTCTGCGCATATATTCTATGCCTCAATCTTCATTTGTGAAGCTGATTTATAAAAAATCTTATCAGAAAGTCATTAGGTGAAAGTAGATACCATTTGAGATTAGGGAATACCATTGTAAAAATAAGGAATTCTATCATCCTTCTTTATTTCTTCAGAGTTAGTGTAATTAGAATGAAAGATTGTGAATAAGAAAGCAAGCAATAAGGATTTTTCAACAAGGTGTCACGAGTTCAAATTAAAAACCAGTAGTACTTGTAGGAATGAATCTGATTTGTATTATTTCATTTTCAGTCATAAAGAAATTATGAAAAGAAATCAAATTTCTCCTTTTATCATTTTTATACATCCTTTCAGTTGGTTGGTTATCTAGTAAATTGGCCGAGATCTTCACACATCCTACAATATATTTTTCATCTGTTTAAATTCTGTCTTATTTAATATGGCCACAAGACAACATGGACGTGCTTATATATATTTGCAATATATATATATATATATATATTGCAAGAAATGGTAAATAGGTAGTCATCATGTTAGGAATTTGCTTAATTAATTTAAATTGATTAAATTTGAACTTGAAATAGGGTGAAGTAAAACAGATGCACATTTAATTGCTAGTTTGTCATTTACTATAAATATATATAAATAAGTCCTTTAATTTAAAATTTAATATCTTATCAATGTGATAGTTAATTATTTTGAATTTTAAGATGTAAGTGAAACCAAAATGATGCATTTAGCTTAATACTTTCTTAAAATACTTTTTTATTTAATTTTTTATCATTAAGTTTAAAAATTGCTTTATGCCTTTAAAAAAAACTAAATGCTGGTTTTATAAACATAAAGCGGATTTGAATATTTCATTTAGATAAGCATGAGAAAACAAATTTTGTGGTTTGCCTTTCTTTAAGAGTGTAATGCTCCATACAACCATCTTCCTGCATTTCCTCAGTGTCTATAGAAATTAATTGAAAACTGTGGAGTCATGGATATATATGGTGAAAGACTGCAATAAATTACAAAAATGCCACGTTAATAGTGAGTGAAATTTTAGGATGGTTAGGAAAAAGACAGAATTTTGCTTCAAAATGATGTTAAACTGAGTAATGACTTTTTTTAAAAAAGTTCTTGCTATTTAATTTTTAAAAAAATTTATACATGTATTATAAATGGCATTAATTTATTTTCATTTATAAAATTGTTGTACACTTAAAAAAAACTCACTCATACATTTAATTAGTGATATATGTTTGCTAAATCTTATATTCAGATAACTGACATCGGAGGATATGATAAAAGGACTTTGCCATTGCAATAGGCAATTATTATCAAGTTTGAAAGGGACTTTGTTTTTTAGAGGAATTTATAAAACACTAAAAGATGTTAACTCGTTTGGATTCTAGCAAATAAATACAGTTATTTAAGTGAAATTTCTAAATCCTTAAAGTGATCTGAAATAATTCAATATCAAAAGAATTGTAGTTAAGTCAGAGAAAGCAAAATACCAAAAATAATTTCCACATAGACCAAAAAAAAAAAATTAAACTATTCAGTGAGAAATCGATAGTAAAGAATAATGAGTTCATATTGAAAAATTTTGTTTTATGAAATTTTATTTTATTAATTCTTCAATGAAGTTTGGAATAGATCATGCTAGTTTAAACCTATACTAATATTTATCTTTTATAGCAGTGAAGGGAAAAAATATACATGTTGAATAACAAAAAAGTTGCATTCAGACAAGATTATATTTACTGTGAACAATGTTAGTAGTTAATTACTATGAACATCTATGGTACAATAGCAGAAATACTGAATACAAATTGCATTGATGAGAATATAAAGGACAAAGAAAACGATTGTATGTATCAGTCCAAATTAAATCCTCCTACATATAATGTATGTAATACAAAGTATAGAAGCATTTATATTCAGGTAAAATGAAGATCCATTTTATTTTGCAAAGATGATTAAAAAGCATCTTCAAGTAATTACATTTCATGGTTGGAATAACTCAAAACTTTCATTGATTAAAGTTTAAAAAAAAACCTTACAGCACTAATACAGAAATTTTTTAATCACAAACATACGAGTATTAAATTTATATATATATATATATAAATTCAGTCCCTTTAGAATGTTATATAAATATTAGTTTTACTCAAAGGTAAAATTAGTATTATTTTAATTATTATTTTATTAATACAAAAAATATATAGAGAGAAAATTGTCATTTTTTGTCTCTCACTTGTTTCTTTTTTTATAAAATTAATTTATTTGCATTCGTAGTTAAATTACATTTTTTATGATATTAAACAGTTTCCAACTATTAAAAAAAATCAGCGACCCCAGAAATCAGAAAAGCATTTATTTTCCAGGCAAACATTTTCAAATTTTGATTCTACTGAATATGCATGATTTAAATTAAATGTTTTATAGAATTTCATTTACACATGCCCGATTTTATCATTCCACGCAGACAGAAGAGATCGGTCAGTCTTAGAATTTATTCTAATAACTATGCGCATTTTTAAAAATACTTCAAACAAATAGATTTATGTAGAAATTCAAAAACTGGTTTAAAGTGAATGGACAGAAAATAGATTGTTGAGAAACATTAAATAATGTTAGATTTCTATAGTTTAGAAGTGATGACAGACAATCGCTTGTCACACAAGACAGTTTTAAATACTAATAGAAGTGGAGTCATAGACAAAATTAAGAGCATTAAATACAAATAATAGTTATGCTCTCAAGGCAAATTTCATATTTAAGGAAGGGGGAGGATTAATGCCTCTATTCCCAGTGGTTGTTGAAATTTTAAATTATTGCATATTCACAGAACAAAACAGATATATTTAACGTTAAATGCAATTCATATTCAGAACAATTCTATATATACACTTCTATTATTGAAAAATATTCCCACATAAATTTCTCACACTGAACGATAAAACCGAGGAAATATTTATTTAAAAAATCAGCACAAGACTTGGTAAAAAAAAATTATAATCCTAAATGCAAAACCTAAAACATACTTATCTTGATTTCACTGAAGTTCATTCTACTAAAAGGGAAAATACAAATTGCATGCACACGTCAAATATATATTTTTTAATTACTTTCTTAGTAGCATTGTAAGCAATAACTCAATAAGTTTTGTTCTTTTTTAAAAAATTGATTCGACTACATATGAAAATTTATATTTATTCCATTTAATACACATTATTAACCTTATGGTGCAATATAACAAATTCTTAGGATGTAAGTTTCAATTTAGCAGCTTAAAATATTAATTAATTAGGATTTACAATAGTTTCGAGATTCTCATTTTTTACTTAAATAACTTTTTTTTTCCTCTTTATAAAATAAAAGGATGAAGAAAAGAATTACTATTCATTTTCATACTCTGAAGTCTTTGCTTTTGCACATGACAAAATTTCATTTCATCAAAAAAAGAAATAAAAGGAAAAATCAGAGGAGATATTTATATTTAACAATAAGGAAATTTTGATTACTCGCTGGATCAGAGGCTCATCTTTCAGCATGCTATCCCTTTAGCGAGTGCAAGTGTAAAAAAAATGTTAGTTTTGAGATCCTGAAATGAACAGTATGTTTATGTATTTGCATTAGCTAAAGCAAAGTTTCTTTTCTCAATCAATGTAATTAGATATCATGTGCTGAATAATAACAACCCTAAATATAAATTGGGGGGGGAGGGGTTAACTTCAAGTATTAAGCTTTAAATTTTAACTATATCTTACATCTCATTGAAATATTTCCTCATTTTATCAGTAAAAAGACAAACGTTCCTCGATTTCATCATTTTATAATTAAATTTGTTTCCCAGTCATTAACATTCCACAAAGTATTAGAAATCAATTTGAAATCTAGGACAGTAAAAAATATTGGAAAAAAAGTGTTGATTTCTTTTTTTAAATGAAGGAGACAAATTTGAGAGATATTGAGAAAAAAAATTTATTGGGAAAACATTAACTCTTATACAATCGATATCTGACACAAAAAATAAAAAACATACACAACAAATCAAATGAGCCACAACTCTCCCAGTCCTGTATCAAAAATATATTTCACTTTTCATGCCTTAAAAACCATCTACATTTGAAATTGAGTCACCCCACATCGAGCACTCAAATCACACTGCTCAATAATTTATGGATTTTATAGAATATCTTCAAATTAAATTTTTTGCCAACATTTGCACATTTTAATGTTGGAACACATTTAGAGTAGAAATAAGCAAATTTACAAAAGGTAAGATTTACATTTTTTTTCAAAGTATTTATATATATATGTACAATGTGACAAACATAATGGCATTGGCCATTTATTTATTTTTTCAATTTTCCTCAACAGTCAGCAACATACTAATTTAACTAAAGTACTATAAACACAACTTGTTTCATAAGTTATAAATGTCATGACTGCAACTTTTTTTTAACAAGCATAATTGCAGCCATGATCACCATTATAGTACTATCATGACCATGACTAGGGGCCATAGGTACAAATGCTAAAATGAAAATCTTTACGGTGATTTGAATGACTCATGTAAAACATGCTAAAATCGCACAGTAAATAAAATGAAAACATGACTTCACACTAGAACTACATGATTTCTTCTTAATAAAATATAAACAAAGAATGAAATCTGCTTCACAACACTTTGAATGCAGTTCAGCCAAAAACAGGAGTAGGGGAAATAAAGATTGAAGTTTTGATTCTCTTTGCTATTACTCTTCCTTTATAAAAAAAATCAAGTCATAATTTATTTAAAGTTCAGAAATGTTTTCTTGGTAATTTTCACAAGCTTGCATTGTATAAAAAATGATGAGTAAAACATCTACATCTATATCAAGAAGTCTGTCAAGTTGCTAGTATATATATTTGAGAATGCACAAAAAGCCTATGGCACAACTTTCATAGCAGTTTTCCCTTTGACTTTCCCACAACAAGAAATAAACAACATTGTACAAATAACTGAAGGAGCTAATCAGAAGCCCAAATGAAATTTTAATAAATTCCATTAAAACAAATATGATTAAAACAGAACTACAACACATTATAAAACTCATAATTATGCTTCCAATTCTGCCATATATTTTCCAATATAAGACATCACGCATAATAAAGGTTGTTGGTTCCTATAATAGTTTTTAAATTCATATAAATAAGCCAGCCAAAGACTTGAATGTTTAAGAAACCCATTCCCTGCAACTATGTCTTGACTATTTTACACAACCACTTTTGCATATTCAGTTGCATTAAAAGTCACTTTTTGAAATTTTAAGTGTAGAATAAAGTTTGAAGAATATTTACAATTAATAATGTCATGGAATATGAACCCATGACTTGCAGGCTAGAGCCTAAATATACAATATCAACCTTACTGCTGATATGAGATGCTGTGTATATCAATCAAGCAGTGAAATTTAACTGCTATAGGTTTTTATGAAGCCGTCAGCTTACGCATTTCCTTCTGGAGTGTAGAACACTTACGACCAAGAACTCCGATGAGATATCAGCTTTAGAAATATATTTTGAGACAGAATTTGCATCAAAATGGCATCAGGCACCTCACGGCTTGTTAGCATCACTTTTTATTAATTCTCTGTACAATTTCTAGGTAGATTTTACAAAGTATTATTTCAATCTTTACGAGGGACTCTTCGGACAGCCTTTCTGATCTTGCGAGGAGCTGATGAAGATTGAGAATCAGTACTTGCTCTGAAAAAAATATATATAAATATATATACTTGAAATCACAATCAACATCTATATATTTTCAAATACCCTCATTTGCTTAGTTTAATATATAGGATAATAAAAATATAAATTAAAAGTTATAAAATAGGTTAATTAAAAAATAAAACACATCCTTCAGTTGTTTAACCTTCCAAGTGGCAACAGCCAGATAAAGATGGAATTTTTTCTACCTTTAAATCGGAACGGCTCGTCTTGGCGGAAATAAAAAGCTCTTTAAAACTATTGTTGCCCATATATTTATGGGTTTCTGTTTTTTCCTTCCCCTAATCTCAAGCTGTGAACTAACAAGGGAATGTGAGATAAAGAAAAGTGAATCATTATCAGTGGATGATACAACTGATGTTTTCTTGTTCACGTCCTTTTAAGTATTTAAAAATTTCACTTACGCTACAAGCTTTTACTTTTGAGATTTTGATAATAAATAATGGAAATAAAATTGAGCATATGAAAATATATATTTGGGATGAGCATGTGTACATATTATTATTAATAATTTGATCCATAAAATTAAAATGACAAGTTTCTCTTTTATAGTGTGTTCTCATTTAAAGAAATTACAAGGGAGATTGCTTATACAAATTATTTTTGAAAATATGGCATTAAACGTAGATATAGAATTTAGTTAACTAATGAGACTTTTTAACTTTTGATGATTTTTTTTAAAGTTTTCATTAATAAATATATTTATAAACGGAGTGGTATTTAAATTGCATGGAACCAACATATTAAAATGGGATGTTTTTGGAAATATCAACATTTATTATAATAAATCATATTTTTATAGCATATTAATCTGTAAACCAAAATTGAATAATTGTTTAATTCTTTAAACCTTATGGAGTTCCACACTACCTAATGAATCCCAACAAACATTCGTGAAATATAAGATTCTCTTTATTTTTGCAATTATTAATATATTTTTGAAGTTAATATAAGTTTCATTTTATAGGTTAATATATTTTTATAGGTTAATTGTTATAGAAATATAATCTTATTTCACTGTTTAATTTCATATACACATCGCACCCTCCCGTTAATGTTAAAATGGTTTCTACTCGCATTTTTACTAATATGTTTAATGCTGAATTTAAAACAGCATTTAATATTCTGTAGGAACTTTTTTTTGGAAGTATTCGAAAAATTTCATTGCAAATGTTTAATTAAAAACCTAAATAACTTGCAAGTCATATTTCCAGGCCAAATTTGTTTGTATCATAAATATTAAAGAAATATTTTTACAATTATTTCTATTTGTTATAATCACAAAGCGTACCAAATGCATATTCCAATTATTTCAGCATTATTGAATAACTGGTCAATAAGTGTTGCCAACTAAATATTGCAAAATATATTTAAATTTTAATTATGCAGATAAAAACTGAAAATCGATTAATCTGAAAATGAAATATTGCATAAAATTCCCCAATTACACTTTTTTTTTCTTTGAATATTGAAAAAACAAAATTATAATGTAATGTTACTTATCGCAATCAATGTTTTAAACATGCATTTTAAAATATTAAAATAAATTGACAATGTGCTGAAAAGTTTTTTTTTTTAAATAATAATTCACTTGTATATAATTCCGAGAAATAATTTGCAATACTACAGAATAAAAAAATTTCAGAAACACAATGCAATGAAAAAAATATTAAACAAGCACTCTCAAATTCATAATAACTAGATTAGTGTCAAAATAAATATGATAAATTATTCCTAGCGTAAATTTTATGATGTGTTTTATGAAATAATTGAAAAACCTCTAAAAAACAATTGCATTTTATGTATTTTAAATCAATGTATTTGCCAATATCCTCCTAAACACTGAAAGATAAACAGTGTGAGAAACTAAAAGACTGCCATAAACGACATATGCCACTCACAGCATGACATCCACTAATTAGTACCCCCTACCCTATACTCCTGAGCTGACAGCAAGGATAAGGGGGAAATAAAACATAAAATAGTTTTGCTTTTATTATACAAGTCATTTTGGTTATTTAACAAAAAACCTTACAAAGCAGTTTTTTTTATTTATTCATTTTTGCTAATTTATGCAAGTAGGGTATCTATTTCTACAACTCCTACAGATTTATAGAAGTATTTCAACATCAATTTTTGCAGATTTTTTTAGCCATCAGTTTAATAGAGTTGCCGAACCTAATCCATAACAAATAATATACATTTCAGTATGGTCTAAGGTACATTCTTTTAGTGATATCAGAATAACCTATACAAAAAAGAGGGAGGACGAAAGAAAGGGTGAATTTCATATTAAATAATCACAAATGGCATTGTTTCATTTTTGGAAACTATGACTAGAATCTTAACAATTGTAATTTTTAGAGATTTCCAAACTTTTACGAGAAATTTTTTTTTTAAATTAAAATTCCCTGTTTTTATGAAGAATTTACAAATTTCTCTGCATTTTCTCAGTTTGTTTAAGGATGATTTTTAAAATCCCTGTTCACCTGCTAGCACAGCAGCCTTGATTTGGACAATCTTTTTTTAAAGAACAGTACTGACCATTCATCAATAAATTTACCACATTTTAAGAAAAATAGAAAACTCAAGTTATTTGAGAAGGATGTTAAGTTCCACCACAATTACGCAAGAATAGGAAAATAAAACCAAACAATTTAGAAGACTAGTCAATTCTGGTCAGAGAATTTCCCATCTGTTCAGATACTAAAAGACTTATATACAAGTGCAACAGTTTCAAAGTAATATTACATATAGATGGAGATGTCAACAGTACACTTGCTAGAATTAAATGCTCTGCAAAAGAAGACATTTTTTAAAAACCTTAGCTATAAAGTATACAAAATAAAAACTTATAGAAGCTTTTCTAATTGCACGCAATATTGTCACAGCACAATATGGATGGAATTGATTTTTCCCTTCATATTATGCGACGAAATATGAAAAAGGAGCAATTAAATGCAATAATAATTTTCTAAATTTCTCATTCTTCATTTATACTTATTAGCATGTAAAATGCAATTCATAATATTTGAAATTAAAAATACTATCTACTGTGTTTTGTTTATACAATTGAACAAGGGAACAACAAAAAAGGAAAAAATGGAATATAATGAAACTTCTGTCATTATCAATTTCAGCAATAAAAGGTCAGAAATTTGCCAAAGTCCTTTGCTATTTTTCAGCGATTCAAATAATAAAGATAAAAATAGAGGGAAAAGGATAAAAAGGCAATAAAAATAGGAAGGAAAGAACCAAATAGAGAAAATGCAATTAAAAATTAAATGGCAGCAAAAATTTTTTAAAGGAACCACAGAGGTAGTGGAGCATCCTTTAATTTCTCTATATTTTATTTAAGAACTTTTTGTAAATAAACTCCTTGAATGGAAAAACAATATTTGCACGATTCTGAATGGAATGCATATTTCTTATGAATTTGAAATTAATTCCACATGAGCTTTTTTAATGCTTGCTAAATGTTTTTTTAATAATTTTAATTTTTTAATAGTTATTACCTTACTTCATTAAATTACATCATCAATACCATTAATCCAAAGATAGCTTTTAGAATTTCTACTTACGCAAACTGGAATGGACCAGGATGTGCAGAAGCAGCTCCAAAATTAAAAGAGGAGGGAGTGTTAAAATTGAATTGAGGAGTGGGAAATGAAGAAGTGGGAGCTGGAGCAGGAGTTTCCTGAGCAGGTGTTCCGAAAGAAAATTGAGGTGCTGTGGCTTGCTTCTTTTCCTGAAAGAAAATTCAGGATATTTCAGTTCGATGAATTTCTCCAGCAAAATGTCTACCTCTACAAAATATTTACTTGTCTCACTTCGACAAAATATTTCACCTATCAATACCTTCTCTTATATAAAGCTTGGTTAAAACAAAAATAATAAAGAGTGTGTATTAAATTAACAAGTGTAATAAATATTAAAGAGAGGAAAGACACTCAATGAATTACATTAAATAAAACAAAATTCCCTCTCACACACTAAATATTAACTACAATTTTACTCGAAGCTAAAATTATTACAAAAGCAGACATGATATTTGCAGCACAAAAATCACCAGCACTAGACAAAGAAAAGAGAAAACAATTGCGATTAACCCTTTGATGCACGCAAATTTAAATTTTCTGAATTTTTTAAAGGGATGTAATTAATTTGCATGCATAGGGTCTAAGGAGAATAAAAATACCTTTAAGAAAATTTATAGTGGATTGCACCCCACTGTAGGTCGTGGTTTCGCTGTGAAACCCACGTGCACATACGACATTTTTTTCTGACAAATAATGAAACTTTAGAGTTTACGTTTAAACACAATTATTCATTTATGGAAATACAAAAACATACAATATTATCAATGAAAATCATCTACACAACCTTAAAACATGAAAAAAAATTGTAAATGAAAAATTTATTAGATTCGATAACTAAGGTAAAGAGGCAAAAATAATTTCTTGCAACACGAAAAAAAAATTATAAAATTTAATAATCAAGAAAAGGATGCACAAATAATTTCCTGATTGACTTGATTTCCTAATTATCCATGTTTGAAATTTCTGCTGATGGTCCAGTTTCAAAATCAGGTATTTTTTGGCGCATTATTCCTCTTTTTCTGATACGGAAGAATTTCTAACTCCCTATAATCCTTACCTCAATATAAACAGATTCCTCACCCACAAAACACATGGCCAAACCAATATAAATTATCCTAAATATAAATTAAAGAAGAAATTTCTGTTTCTTTAAGTGGTTGCTGAAAGAGTTACCACCTTTCATCCCATGCTCTAAACATGCTGTGGTATTTCTCCGAAACCACCTAAAAAAGTCAAGTTTGATAAACTTTTCTTTCGTTATTTGATTTGAAAAAAATTTGTACGTTACAGGGGCCTACATACAACAAATTTATGGGCACATTTAGATTTTTTGTTGCTGTGTACTTGCCGAAAAAAAAATTGAATAGAAAATATATGAAAACAGCATTATAAACGATGCATTTTTCAGTAGGTAAAAATTAAATTAAGTAATGTGCTGATATCTACAGGCAATTATTAAAGATAAGAGATTATTATTCAGTCTTCAGTTTCGTTGTGGAAGCACTGAGCATTTAGAAATAAATTTTAGAAAATGGTGGTTTCGCTGTGAAACCACCACACGTTAAAGGGTTAACTAACAGATGAGCGAAGTTCAAGAGATTTTTTGCAGGGGGTAGGGGTGCACTTTAGTTCTAGGCACCATCCAACACATGCAAAGTGTTATTGTAGTTAAAGTAGGAAAATTGTGAAATGCAATATTTTTTCTTCTATGCTCTGCGAACTTACCTTGCAACTAAAAACAAATAGTGCACATACTAAAGACTTTTGGTAACACAATGAAAGAACACATAGATTATGGGCAAAATGGATACAAAGAAAAACACACTTCATAAGTACAAAAGAAAAGGATTGAGTGGTTTTCCCAAAATGTATATGATGTACTCTCAAATAAATGAACAATTTATCATACCACTGTTGAATGGCAATTATAAAGATATTTGTTAACAATCATTGAAGATTAATTGCTGGAATAAAATTAATAAGTAGAATACACAAGTACAATAAACCAAATGTATTTTGTATGCTTTTTTCTCTCTCTCAGTCTCCAATGCACAAAAATTAACTATTTTATAACATCAAATTATGGAAGAAATCGGAAAGAGTAAATTTTGTTAAATAATAAATGGATAAACACACACACATATAATACTAATGTGTATGACACAGAAATGACTTATTACTTAATGGGCTAAAATTTTACAACAGGGATGTACAAACCAGTTTCCAAAGACATTTATTAAAGACTATAAAAGACTAAAGTTACAAACCAATTCAAAATAATCAGCACAATTTGAAATACAATCCACCAAACTAAATGCATGACATATGTACTTTAAAATCAAAGTGATTTTTAAGATACAGCACAGTCAGTCCAATGAATTCAAAAATCCTAAGAATTTTAAATGTTAAGTTTCTCATCATCTGGCAGGAGTGCAAAAATGTAGATGATTTTTAGTTCTGATTGCTAGCATAAGATCAATTTTCACCAATACGTAAATTACTCTATTTAGGGGTGGAGGAGAATCCATTTGTGATAGGAAAAAAAAAATAATAATAAAGTGCAAACTTACACCAAATTGGAAGACAGGTGTACTTGAAGCCTGAGGCATACCAAAATTGAATACAGGTTTTTCGGTTTTTCCAAAAGCTGGTGCAGTAGTTCCTCCAAACATAGGCTGCATTGTATTAATGCCAAAGCCACTTGTTGCTTGGGTTGTTGGCAGTTGATTTGTTGATTCAGTTTTTCCAAACGTAAAAGTACTTGTACCACTCCCAAAAGTTGGCGCAGGAGCAGTATTTGCTGCAGGCTGACTACCAAATTGGAAAGGAGTAGCTGTAGGGTTTGTCTGAAACCCAGAAAATGTAGAGTTCGTTGATTGTGCATTACCTAAAGAATAAAAATAATCAATTTAAGTTTTCTTCCTTTTTACCATCATTCAATAAATCTGATTGCAGATGCTAGATTTTGACTACTTTTCAGTATTAAAAGATTAATCTTATATAAATTCGATATACAACACTGTTATGCAAAAGTTTTGACACTGATGTCATTTAGCTTTAGAATTTTGATAGTATTACAAAAGTATTTACATATATTCAAAATTAAAAATGGTATAATCAAAGAACAATTGTTTTATTTAGTTTAATATTAATTTTTAATCATTGTTTACAATTAATAAAAGTAGAAATTTGTCTACATCAAAAGTTTAGACATGATTACGAATCTGAATTTTTATTAGCATGTGCAAATTTAAAAGTGAAGTTGCAAATTTCAAATAGTTAAATTTTGTAAATTATAACCCAAGATATGTGAAATGCCATGAGCAAAGAATTTAATAAGAAACGCTAAATTAAAGAGCTATAAGGATTTTCAGTATTAAAAAATTCAATTTGTAGACAAATTTTGGGAACAAATTTGTTTATTGTTTTAGCAATTAAATGTTCTCTTTGAATAGTAGTTCATGAAAAACTAATAAATGATTTACAAGTAACTTTGGTGCATTATAAAAATGTTGCTTTACTTTTCCTTTTGGAAGCCTTTACTCACTCATTGTATTCATTTATGAAATCCATTACATATATTCTCCAACATACTTGTTGAAAGTTCTTAACTTCAGAAGCAAAAAAAAAATGAATAATTCACTAAGCGCAAATCTTTAAATGACGTTAAAATATAGCTGCCAAATACTCTATTAACAAGTAGCCATGCATAAAAAAGCAGCAAAAAGCTGATGCTGTTAAAAAGAAGTAGTTTTACATAAGAATACGCATAATTCTCTGAACGGAAACTATTTTTTTTCCTTCTAAACAAGCAAAAGGAAATGAGAGAAGAGCCAAGTAAATGAAAAGTATATATCTTCCCCATTCTATCAGTACTTCCTTAAACTGAGATAAAAACTTTTCCACTGATCTGTGGTTTCATCAAATCCAGTAAACCATTGAATGATCCAATAGCAAACAGAAAATAGTCAGGCAGAATCAGAGTGGTAAAAACGAAAGGGGGACCTTCGTTCATAAGGAAAATATAAGTACTTGGATTTAAAAAAACTGGCACTTTTTTAAGACTTTTTAAGCCTTAAAAGTGCTAATTTTTAAAATCCAGGTACTTATATATTTCTTATGAAGGAAGGTCCCCCACCCCTTTCTAAAAAGCAATTTTTAATGACTTATGATAATATGCATCTTGGTTATGTCAAGAGTATAAAAAACGTATGGAAAAAAAAACCCCAAAAGTTTGTCTTAATATGCACAATTTAGGGACATACAATTTAATATTTCTGATAGTTAGAAACAAGAATTTAATACTGAATTAGTCTAATAGTCAACTTCATATTTAAAAAAATACATTATTTGTATTACACTTAACAAAAATAAAAATTGCCCCAAATGATAATCAAAATCATCACATATAATGCCCACTATAGCATGTCTTTTATTCAAAAATCACATTACTTACAAATGATCAGAAATCATGATAACATTCCTCCTGGTAAATCTCAATTCATCATTTTAAACTTGATTAAAGTCATTTAAAATGTTTGATTAATCAACTCAAAAACATATTTTGTACTTTAAATTAGTGATGTCTTTTTAAATGAACATCAACTTTGAGTAAAATTAAGGTTTTTAAAGTTGATTAAAAACCACTTCAAAATAAAATGGGGAAAAGATTTACATTGATAATACAAAAATTTTAATAAATAAATATTAAAAATTATAATGTGCTATAAAGATGATCAAGAATAAATACTTGATCCAAATCCAAAAGTTGGAGTTGGAGCACTTGCAGTTCCAGGTTCTGTTTTAACAGCTCCAAAGACATAACTACCTGCAGTAGTGGTAGGAGCAGATGCATTGAATACAAAAATAGAAGATGTTGAAGAAGTTGTAGCAGGAGCATTGAAGTTAAGGGCATTAGAAGGCGCTAGAGCTGGTTTATCACCATTCAAACCTTTAAACGTAAACCCTGAATATAAAAAAAGAAAAGAAAAATTAGGAGAGAAAAAAAATCTTTAATAACATACACAATTTTATAATGATGCATAAATGATTATAGTGTAATGATACCCAAGTCATAAATTAAATATATTTCCTATACAAAATTATGAGAGAAAAAATATTTTCATGTATTAAAAAAATATATAATTCAAATTAAATAAATATATCTTCACAATTAAAGATATGGTCTAGAAAAATCAATAAAGAGCAAAGAATTTACTTGGTACAAATTGACTCTTCCTTGATACAAATTTCCCCCAATAGACAAATAAGTCACACTATTAATACAAATCTAAACATTGAATTATTATTTTTTAAATACCATATGTTAGAGAGATTCTTCAAAAATGCATATTAGGTAATGCATTGTAATCAAATTTTCTTAAAAAAGGTTTTAAAATAATAGCAATTTTAAATAGCCTGTAACATAGTTTTCGATAACTACAATATTTTCAAGATAATATGCAGATTATATTCTTTAAAGAATAAAATCTGAACATAACTGCTAAATTATGAAAAACAGTAACTGCAATATACAATAGCAACTTGTTTTTCGGTAGTCTTCTTTTATGCAATTTTAAGTTAGTATGATTGTTTAAAATACAATACATGAATTTCAACAGTGTTGGTATTATTATGGCATAGTAGTATTTTCTATCAGTGAATAGGTATATTAAAATGGTATGAATGATATTTCCATGTATGGCTTAATTATTTATTTTAATTAGAAAGCACTTCCTAATAATTTTGTAAACATTCAGATTTCTAAGACATTTTTCTAAAGCAGTCCCCTCTATACTATAAGCTATTTCTCCCCCCCCCAATACATCGAAAAAAATCGCTATTTATAAAGTTTTGGATTATTTCTGTGTCATTATCTACTGCTTAAAATAGACTTGGCAGCAGTTTAAATATATGTTTTAAAATGTCAACATATTAATTTAACAATTCATATCCAGAAAAGTATAGACTACACAATAATTTTCATTAATTTTTGGTTACATCAAAATGATTAAAAAGTTTATTAAAGCATAAAAATTCAGAGTAACAAATTTATTTCACACGCAAAAATAAAAATAAAAGGCATTATAGAGACAAAAGTGGAATAATACAATTGATTTTGGTAAAAATCAAAAGTGGATTTTCTCAGTGGGTATAGAAAGAGTGGTATTTCAAGATCATGTCACATGTACAGTATTCTCTCTAGTGTGTTAATTGATACTTTTTAGATGCAATTATAAAAACCAAAATTTTTAACCACAAATGATGATTCTTTTGTTTTGTAATAAACTATTGACCAACCGATTATGAATGAAGGAAAATATTTTGTATCAAACATATTAGAGAGACGAGGAAGGGTGAACACATTTCCAGGATTTGCCTTTTTTGACCTTTTTTTGTGTTCAATTTTTTTTTTTCTCCACATGTATATGTATATTGAGTCATTTCTGGCCATATTATTTTAATTCAGTCTGTGAGTAATCCAAGTATATTTAATTGTTCAATATAAACATCCCGTTCTTTCATACTTCCTCTCACTCCTCTTAACACACGCACAAAAGCATGGAGGGTTTCAGAATCCCATAGAATGCTTGGATGATAATTCCTCATTCTTACTATTTAGTGCAAAAAGTTATAAGGTTATATCAACGGTACTAACTACTACTATTATTTCCACTACTTTTATCATTAATTCTTAAGAATAAGATTATAAAAATTCAATAATCTAATATTCCAAATCCTTTTTACAAATTCAGTATTAGAAGCAACAATACAGCAAATAAGCTATTATTATTAATACAGAGTAAAAAGATTCGATAATGACAGCAACTGAAATTAAGTTCTACTCCTTATATTATTGTGGGTCAACATAAAGAAAAGAAGAATTTATTGATACATAACATAAATTTAATTAATCAAGCATTTATATGACAGATTTTGATAGGAATAGGATCTCAAACTCTCAATTCAAACAAAGACTTTCAAAATCGTTATACTTTATCAAGGTAAAAAGAAAAAAAAATGGGGGGATGGGGTATTTAAAATATATATATATTTAGAATATCAATAAGAGAATTAGAAAACTTACCACCAGTAGTGGGTGTCTGTGAAGTACTAGAATTACCAAACATGAACACACTAGATGTAGAAGTAGTGCTTGCTGGAACAGTATTTGCTGTATTTGAAGTAAAAAATGAAAAACCAGAGGATGGATTGGATTGAGTTGTGGTAACAGCTGGAGCTCCAAACGTAAAGGTACTGGCTGTAGTAGCAGGACCAAAAGATGGCACAGATACACCACTCTTTATGTCCTGACTTTTAACCATATTGCCAAAAGCCTGAGTCTGGGTAGAAGCCAGAGATACACCAGTTTGAGATGAAGTAGAAACCAACCCTGATAACGAAATAGGAGTACTACTAAAATTGAACGTAGGTGTAGTAGATGTAGAACTTGAGCCAATTGAAGATGCAAAAATATTTTTTATAGCCGACGCTTCACTTGTCTTCGCAGTCTCCACTTTATCTCCAGCTTTAAATAAAGGAAAAGAAGTTGCTATTGAGATAGGAGTGGACAAAGATGGAGTTGACACATTTACACCCAAAATAGAATCTGGCTTTTTTTCAGCATTAATACTTTTCATTTGAGAAGTATTGTTCCTGTCGGTATTTGAATTTGCTGCACCAAAAGCTGATGTAGCTGAAGATGATATTTTGAAATTGAAACCACCAATTGGGGCATCTTTTGACTGACCAGAAGGGACACTTTCAACTTTTTTCGAATCAGAAGTTTTAGAATCTGCCTCTGAAATATTTGCTTTTACAGGAACCGGTAAGGTAAATTTACTTTCGGTAGAAGCAGATGATGTAAAGCTAGTATTTCCCATTAGAGAAGAAGGTATTTTGAAGGCAGAGTTACTACTACTTGTTATAGCCGGCAACGAATTTCCTTCATTACTACTACTATTGCTCTCGGGTAAGCTGAATAACGATGGTTTAGCATCAGTATTTTCTTTTTTGTCCACCAGATCAACTACAGCAGTATTTTCCTTTTTGTCCACCAAATCAATGACATCAGCACTTTCATTTTTGTCCACAAGATCAATGACAGGTATATCAGATTTTGAATTGTCAAGTGATGGCACTTTTGGTGCATTAAACTTAAATTCAGGAACAGACAGCTTAGGAATAGAAGTTTCAGTTAATGATGTAGCTTTAGGTTCAATTGTGCTGTTCACAGATGTGACAGTACTTGAAACAGGAGTGAAGAAAGTACTAGTTGCTGAGCAACTGGAACCAAATGTAAAAGTTGAAGTCACTGTTGTTGTTGTTGCTGCTGTTGTTAGAGTTATAATAGCTGAACCAAATTTAAAAGTTATGGGAGAATTGAACTGGAAACTTCCAGGATCTTTCAAACCTACAAAAGTCAAGTTAATTATTTCAGAGAACTAAAACGCACACACACAATACATTCAAATCAATTGTTCTTAAGTTAGAAAAGTTGAAATATTCAACAAAAGCTTGAAAAGAAGAAAAGTGCAAGATGAAATAATCATACTAAAAAAATTTATAAATAAAAATATGCACTTCCAAATAAGTTCTCAGTATTTCAAAGCTCTGGGAATATTTCAAAAAGTATTATAATTTTAGTTCCAATAGAAAGCTTGTTGGACATCTACATATGCATCAGAAAGTGAATTGTGCTTATTTCATTTTGCCTCAATCAACCAATATATTTCAAAGATAGTTTTTTAAATGATTAACAAAATTAGGGACTTTGATTTCAACACTCTATATATCATGTATCAAACACAGAGTTATAGTTAATTTATCTCTGTAACACATTCAATTCATATAATTAAATTTTAAAATGAAATTTTAAACATACTTTCAATAAGAAAAAAAACTTATGCAACAGGGGACGGGGACTTTTCAAATAAATTCTTATATAGGAAATGAAAATTCAATAAAACATAAGAAATATAATTGGCAATATAATGTTAAATTTAAAGGTTTTCATCATGAAAAATATTTGATCTAATCAAAAAAATACATGAAACAAAGAAAACAGATCAGCAATAAGACTAATTCAGAAAATAAAATTTCTTTAAATGTAACATATAGTATAAAAATAGCAATTATCGGAATCGCACAAAATATGGATAGGAAGTATATTACCTGACATATTTGTTTTAGATGGTCTTAATGTTTCACATGCTACACATTTCTGTTTATCTGAAGTATTTCTCACTAAACATACATCACATTCCCAACTACCAGGCGGATTGAACACAGGAAGCTAAAAGGAAGGGAGGAGAGAAAATAATAAAAATCCTATTTTCAATGTTTATTAATTTTTTGGTAAACTGCCCACACATAAAAAAAAATTCAGCAAAGAAAATTGTTTGAATAACATTTACTTCTTTAATTAATATTTGCAAAGAATCGCAACTGACATTGATATAAAATTACATTGAATAAAATTGATATTAAACTAACCACACACTAACTTAGTTTTCAAAAAAAAAAATGTTATATTTATATTTGAGACTCAGGCTTAGGAAATTTAAGTCTTGAGTGAATGCAAACAATCTAATTTAAAATGACGCCATACCAATTCTATAGAAGAATAGTCTTTTAGTTGTATTTATATAATAAGTTGCAATATTACACTACAACCCATGAGCATATTTAAAATCAGAGTTATTTAAAAATGCTAAATCTGATTATATGAAGAAAATTCAATTATTAACCAAAATATAACTAAAAAGAGGAATATCCGACTACATATAATAAGGATTATAATAAAATAAAATTCTTTCAACCTCTGATATTGAGGAGCCTTTCTTTATCTAATTTAATATCACATTATATTCATTACAAATATATTTTCTTCAATTGCATCCTTTTTTAAGCTTTTTCTGAAAGCTAAGAATTCTGCCTAATTTAAAAACAGCATTTTGCCATTAACTATAAGATAAACATATTCAAGATAATAATTTAATATTGTTCTAATTAGTACTGTAATATTAAATGCTGCAAAAACATTCAAATATTTACTAAAAAACAACAGAATTCGGGGGAGGAGGAGAAAAGGAATCAATTTAATAACAATGGTAATATGCACTCCTGAAACTCTTATTTTTATTTCCCTATACAATAAAATAGGTTTCTTACATTAAAATTTTATGTTTCATAAGAAGTGCTTCAAAGATGATCATATACCTTAAATTCAGAAACAGATGTTTTAGGAGCAGATGTTTCAATAAAAGGAGCAGTTTTAGGTTCCACTTTGCTGTTCAGAGATGTGACCGCATTTGAAACAGGAGTAAAGAAAGAACTCGTTGCAGAGGAATTGGAACCAAATGTAAAAGTTGAAGTTGTTGTTGTTTGAGATGTAGAAGATGAACTGACTTCATAATTTAGTGGAGAGTTGAACTTGAAACTTTTCTGGTCTTTTGTACCTACAGAAGATATTGTCAATATGTTAAGAAGAAAAAGAAAATATATCAAATATGCAGTTTTTATTTGAACTAGACATTTAAAAAGTTAATTTATCTAAATTTTAATTATATATCATTACATTTTTACTGTTACTAGAGACTATAGTAAATAAATAGTTATGAAATACTACTTTGGAGGAAAAAGAGCATCAGATGTTCATGCTCCTGTTTTAAACAGAGACCCAATTCAGTATCCCCACTCTTACTGATGTTTTTTCATCATTTCAAGGACTTTCAAGATGTTTTTTCAGAAAATTTAAAGACTATAAAATCACATTATTTAAGTAAATAAATACAAATATAAATACAATATTTTCACAGTTAATATATAAATTCATGATTTCTTTCTTATTTACTACCATCAAATGCTTACAGAAAGTGCACAAAAGTAACTTGTTATGCTCACTGTCAGTTCATAAGTGCAATTCAAAGAATGTTTTGATAACATAAAGTAATAGCCTTACAATTAACAGTTACTTCACACTGCTATTTCACACAAAGTACTAATGACTTCACATTCGCACTTCTTTAGAGAATTAGAGCCAATAAAAATATCTTTACTTTTGATCAATAAATGGCAGAATAAACTTAGAAATGGGAGTGAGGGTATAAAACAAATTAAGAAATCGTTATTTGCATTGAAACAAATTAATTGGAAATGTGTCATTAAAATATTTTAAATTATTCTGTTGATACATCAATTTTTAACAATACTTCCTTTTATTAAGCATTGAAAACTTATATGCTTTTCCAATTAGCTTGTTCATAGGTTTTTACAATCTAAAATTCATTTCAATTTTGGCTCTTTTTGATTTGAAATCAATCAGCTTATCTACAATGTCTTTCTTTTTTCACCATTTGGTGATTGCAGTCTTCCCTTGTCCTGTTTTTCAACTTTTTCATCACCCTCCCCAATTCAATTGCAATTACATAGTTTTCAACATATGTTAATTCCTTAATTTTTTCATGCTCAATGTTTTTATTTCAGAAAATTTCCCTTTCAAACATAATTTGGGCATGGGATGATAATTTTCATTACTTTCCACAGTTTCAGATGAACTTATCATATTTTAATCAAAATTCATTAATTTGATTATTGGACCTGGAATTCCACTAACTTGTGGGATGCATCATTGCAAAGTAGGTCAATGATAACAAAAATAAAATAATCGTTTTTCTGAAATAAATGAAAGTAAAATAATTCAATACACAAGAACAGAAGGAATAGCTTATGGCAAGGCTTGTATTTCTATTCTCCACAGATCATTAAACACTCAAATATACAACCTAATATATATATAGTGAGCATGAACTTTCTAATATTAACTTATTATTATACGCCCTGTATGTGAAAACTCATAGAAATGCTATTTACAACTCATAGGCCTTTCATAACATAAATTTAAAAAGAAAAGTTTTTAAATAGCCAGGGCCACCAATATCATATATCTTATGGAGAAAAAAAATAGTAAAAGTGGTCAATAGTAAAAAGAAACACATTATAAAAAAAAAAAAAAAAAGTTGGGACATATTTAGCTATCATGAGATAAGCCTATGATTGAGAGTTAAAATCTTTATTGCATTGCCAAAAAATTTTAATTATTACTTTTATTAATTTAAGAATACATTAGAATAACTATCATTAGAATTATAAAAAAATACCAGAGAGAAAATATATATTACCTGATGTATTTGTTTTAGATGGTTTTGGTGTTTCACATGCTGCACATTTCTGTTTATCTGAAGTATTTCTCACTAAACATACGTCACATTCCCAACTACCAGGTGGATTAAACACAGACAGCTAGAAGAGGAGAGGGAGAATAAAATATATTTCCACTGTTCATTAAATTTTGGGCAAACTACCAGCACATACATAAGAAACTCTTTTCCAAATTCTTGCTCATCATAATGATAGTTATGAAATAATTTTTAATACAATTAATAACAAAAACACATTATAGGAATTCGTTTAGATGTTCAACTGAATAGCGATGAAACAAAAATATTTACTATTTAATGGAAAAAAAACAAATAATATGAATAACAAATAATGTTTATGCATGTCAAACAAATAATGTTTTTATGCATTAGTTTCATCAATAAAACTGCAATGCATGATTTGATAAACAACTAATTCAATTCCATATTTACTCAATAGTAAATATCACATTTAGTCAATGTTAAATAATTCTGAATTTTTCAAAAGGCTTCTTATATTTAATTATACTCTTTGGAAATATCTATACTTTAATTATTTGTCAATACTATGTTATGTATAATATAATGCTAGGAAACAATACTGATGAACGAGCACCCAATCTTGGAGGATATGCAACATTCAAATCAAGATTGAATAATAACAAGAACAAAGTCATTTCAGAAGGCATTGATTTTATCATAACAGGGAATAGATAAAAGACGAGCAAGAAGATATATTCTATTTGAGTATAGTAATTCTGATTATCAGAGGAATTAGAAAGATAGAAACTGCAGATAAATGATGAAAATGAACTAGCCAAATAAAGAATAAATTCATATTTTAAACTTAAACAGCATGGATCAAAATGACAAGGAGAGAGGAAAAATGTATCGAATAGTTTATTTTGTCAGAAAAAAAAAAGATTTTATTCATTAGAAGAGGGAAAAAATTACATAATATAATTATTAAATTAATGCTGTTTTAATATATTACTCAGTCTCAAGTATTTAGAAAAATCAATTACTGTCTGACAACAAGAACTCTGCTAGACAATCGTCTATTTTATGGTGGGCATTATAGAAACTGGCTTTGGTAGGGAAGACCCATTTTGATTGGGTGATATAGGGTGGAAGTCAGAGGGGTTATTCTTTTTCTTGGCGTCTATAGAAGCGATAAAAAAAAACTTGTTGCTTATTCGTCTACTCGCTTTAGTTACAGTTGTACAATTTTTATATTCACTTAACTTACTACTTTTATATTTTATTAATCTTATCTTTGGTTAATATTAACTGCATTTCATTTTTTTTTTTTGTCTCTTAAATTTTGACATCCATTAAAATGCCTCTTTGATTTAAGAAAGGAAAAACTTTAAAATTACAAGCACACATAAAAGTGCATAATGTTGCAGAGTGCACCTTTGTGATTTTATAAATTTTTTTCAAAAATTAAATGGAATAATAAATAATATCACCAGTTTGACACTAAACGTGCCAACGTAAGAAACTTGAGCAAATTTCTACCTCCACGAAATGAACTCTTCCTACAGTAACCCGTTCCTATATTGCCTGCCATAAACATAGACTATAGTCTAACAGAGTTCTTGTGGACAAACGGTAATCTATTGATGCTTGAAAATTTTACATAGAAACTGGTAAAAAAGGAATTCAGATAAAAGAGAAATCAAACCTTGTTTAATTCAATGTTAAACAAGAATTTTAAAAAAGAACAAATAAATTTCAAAATTAAGCAAAAGAGTTGAACTACACAGCAAGTTTTAAAATTACATAACGATTAAAAATTCTTTAGTCTTGTATATAAAAAAAAAATAATGTATTTTCTGAACACTGTGCTTTTTTGTTATTTTTCTCTTCATCAATAGCTCTTTCAAAAGATATTATAATAAAATTTGATCAAAAGTATGATTCTAGATATGATATGAACAAGAATGCAACATTTTAAATCATATTTTGCCAATCTTTTATTTTTTAGAAAAAAAAATCTAATTTTAAAACAAAACTTTGAATCTTTAATTTAAAAAATAATTCCCAAGACTTCTAGAATACATGAAAATATTTAAATTAATGGCAGAGATAAGTATTAATATAAGTTTATGAATGGTATGAAAATGACTGGAATAATTATGCAAAGAATATACAAAGTAAATGCAGATTTTTAATAAAATTTTGTTAAAAATTACTTTAATTTCAAATTTGACAAAATTTTCATTGAAACACCACTAAAATGCTTATTTTTACTCCTTGAATACAATAAAAAATAGGTTACTTTCATTAAAATTAAACAAATTTCATAAAAAGTGTTCCAAAGATAGGCACATACCTTAAATTCAGAAATAGATGGTTTAGGAGTGGATGTCTCAATTAATGGTGGAGCTTTCTGTTCATTTGTGTTGTTCACAGATGTAACAGAACTTGTAACAGGAGTTGAGAGACTATTTGTTGCTGAGCAACTAGAACCAAACGTAAAAGTTGAAGTTGTTGTTGTTGTTTGAGAAGTAGAAGATGAACTGAATTCATAAGTTATGGGCGAACTAAACTTGAAACTTTTCGAATCTGTCAGACCTACAGAAAAGGCTAATTGTTAAAAAGTGAAATAAAATATATTGAATATACGTCTTTTTAAACTAGACAATTACTAAGTTAATGCATCACTTCAATGAATTAATTTTATATATATTAAATATAAAAAATAGTTGTATGGACTTGCAAAATAATAACTAATTAATATGAAAAAATCTGTCAAAGTAACTACTTAAATAGGAGATTAAAAGATATTACAGGACACTGCTTTAACCATTGATCTAATTACATATGCGACATTAAAAATATCTTTTTTAGATCAACTGCATCAAAAAGCAATGTGAATAGAAAAGTTATAATTTAAAAATAACTGAAAATATCGAAAAGCACAGAATAAGAGAAAAACAGAAATAATTTTCTAAACAATATTAAAATGCAGATGGTTATTTAATTTAAAAAAATGTACAAATTTCACTTTCTAATGTAAAGGAAATTAAGCAGATTTACCATTAAAAGTTTCTTCTTCAATAAGTAGTGTTTGAAGAACATTAAATGACATAAACATGAAGTTCATTAGAAAATGTACTGACTAAATTATTGAAATAAAACGTTAATTTTAGATTTCAGTTTAACCTGTCATTTGAAACTGTAGATAAAAAAATTTAAATTGAGCCTTTTTCTCTATCTGCAAATTGAAAAAATTAAAACTTGGAGGATTTTCATGGACTGAGGAAACTATAATTATACTTCTGACAACTTTAAAATATCCTTTATAAATCTATTAATTTTAAATGCATCAAAAAGGCAGTAGCAAAAAAGGTATATAAAATTATCTGAAAATTAAAGTATTGAATGGAGCAAGAAGAAAATAGAAAGTGCATATTAACATCATCAAAATGCTTCCAAAATATTTAATCTTTATTATATATAATTTCAAATTTTGTTGACAAATGCTGAAAAATAAGAAAGGTTATTCTCATTTGAAAAAATCACATAATTTTAATATTAATCACAGTTAAATCATTATTTTAAGACTAATTATACAAAAGTGTGATACAAAAATACAATAAGCATTATACAAAAATGTTATATCGTAAAACAAATTTTAAAAAAGAATAGTTCAAAGTATGTGTGTATGTCTTTTAATGTGTGCTTTTTTTAACAACACAAAATAATTTTTATCACCTTGTTAGACAACTTTCGAAGATCAATAATAATAAAAAATCTTGGCTATTAATAATAATAATAATATGTCTGTTGGGATTCTCCAGTGGAAGACCATTTAACCTTTCTTTACCAAATTCAAACCAAATACATTCAACATGTGGAAATGAAAAATCCAGCATTATTGCTGTGTCATGAGAGATTAAGTTTCTCTATTCAAAATCAACAACAAAAAAAAAGGAGAGGTTTTTTTTCCCCTTGAAAGTATGGCACAAGTGATGTATATGTACAAAAAACTATCAAATAATGTCAAATAAAAAGTAAATAAATTGAACCTAAACTAGAAACGTTGTATTAAAAATGTATAAGCATATAAGAAAAATAAATAACAAATATAATTTAATAACAAAAACATACAACTAATGTAAAAACCATTTATTTACATTGTATACCCAAAATAAAACAGCAAATAAAGTTCGATGAAATCCATTTTGTTTATTGATCGAGACTGAGACAGCTACAACAATATTATACATATAATTTTTATACTTTTAATTTAAATGAAAACGCTGTCAACAATCAAGCAAGAACTTTCAACGCCAATTGCCGTAACGCACATGTCTGACTATCCTATGTCAATTGGGGTAACACAATGCAGATTAGAAATTTTATTTTTACCTTTATTCTGTTTTCTTTTAATATAAAAGTACTTCAGAATGAATCCAAAAGATCGATTCATTAACAACATTTGATTTTAAATACATTTAACACTAAGAAAATAAACAGAATCGCTTAAAATAATCAGTCGAAGTTCTAACCCTCACTTGATTTCTGTTTGAGGGGGAAAAAAAATTCTGATTTCAATTTATTATTATTTAGCTTGATAAAGTTTATTTCGTTTAAACTTCATTAAGATTACACTTTAGCTTTTTGAAGGTAGTTTAAATTTTGTGACTTGAAAAATATTAATTTAATGTTGCAATGCAATGAAATATTGTAATTTTATTCTCACAATATATTGTAAAGTAGAAATTTAAGACAATATCCACTTGCTGTGTATCAGAAATACAGCAGAATATCAGAAAAAATAAATATTACCTGACATATTTGTTTTCGATGATCTTGGTGCTTCACATGCTACACATTTCTGTTTATCTGATGTATTTCTCACTAAACATACATGACATTCCCAACTACCAGGTGGATTGATCACAGTAAGCTAGAAAGGGAGGGAATGCAAAAAGATTTTTAAAGTTTAATAAATTCTTGGCCTGCACAAAAATAAGAAATTCAGTAAGCACACACACAAAAAAAGGCAAATTAGCAAAAAATACAATATTAACTACTTTGCTTACAGAACTGAAATGGACATTTAAATTTTAAAATGAAGGTCTAAAATACATCAAAATTTAATCAAACACAACTAAACCACATATAACGTATAACATACCCATACAAATAACCTATTTCAAAATATTGCAATATTTATGCTTCAGAAGAATGTGAAGATAATGTTTCTTCTTTCCCTCCCCAATTCAGCAAAGTTAACAAAATGGAACAAGTGAAAAAAAGGGGGGGGGGAGGACGTTTTTAAAAGTTAAAAAATTTTTCAATGATAGAACTAGCTACTTTTGTGGAAGTATTAATAAACATCATGCCCAGGAATTCAATAGAATAAAATGTTAAAATTATGATCTAGAAGCTCAAAAAAATAATTTTATGCTAAGAAGCAAATGTAATAATGTCAATGGAACTATTTAAATTACTTCAATTGAATTTCTGAACTCTTGTGAATCCATCTTTTCTTCAATAAAAGTTTATTGCTTTAAAAGTAGCATAAATAATAACAATAGCTGAATGAAAAACTGAGCAATGTTAACTAAATTTCTAGAAGTGATAGCATGATTCAAAACAACAACTAAACCAATATGATTAATAAGTTTGGAACTAACAGTAAAATCAGTACCATAAATTCTGAAGTTTTGTCTATAATGACAGAATATTTGCACATACACAGATGGAGTAGAAGTTCAGCAGTTTGTTAAATTCACAGTCCAAATATTCTTCCTTGTCCAAAAACAGAATTTCTCCTTTCATTAAAATTTATAAATCCTAATAATTTTTACTGCCAGTAAGATTCTAAAAATATTTTTTTGTTATGTATGCATTATTTTAATCATTCATAAAATGATTTGAATGTGAGAGGCATATAAATGTATTCATAATTGTAAAATAGATTAGAATAAAGCATATTTTGGCAATAAAATTTCATTTTTTTAAATATATATATATATATATATATATGATTAAAACTTTTTTAAAAAATTTCTTAAATATCTTGTAATAAAGAACCTTTTAACCCCAATAAACTTTCTGAATTCTAAAGCACATGTTTTAGAAGTAAATATTAAACAGTTACTTTTTTTTAATTACCAATTTTATTTTTTAAAGTGTTGATTAATTGATAGTAGATTATAAAGAAACAAAAAAGATAGATCACTTTTGAATTATAAAGGAATATATCAAAACAAATCTTTATCAAAGAAAAAAATATTTAAAAAAAAATCGATCCGATAATAACTAGAGAAACTGATAGGGTTTTTTCTGCATTTATAAACACTATAAATATACTTTTTAAAAAATATTCCAGCAGTTAAGCAAATTCCAGTTTCTGACAACAATATTTAAGAATTTAATTTCTTTGAATAAACTAGAATATTACATGAAAAGGATTGATTAATTTCCCAGTCAAATCTTTAAATTACTTAGATGTCTAAAGGAAAAAAATTCTTGATAAACTGAATTTATTTTTTCCATTCTAATTTTTGACACATACACACACACACACAACCTATTTACAATAAAAATTCATGCATCATTTTCCTTGTTAAATTATGAATTTTCCAGGAGTATGTGTGTGTGTTTGTATCTTGAAGAAGCACTATTCACTGTAGAATCTGAAGATTATCATTTTTAGAGATGATGCAATAAGAGAGAAAAAGAAAGAAAAAAAAAATCTTCAAGCAGGTTTTTATCTTTTTTGTTTGTAAGTTTGTTTATATATATATATATATATATATATATATATATATATATATATATATTACACAGTGAAAAGTAAACATCTCTTCCACCATCTGTTATCACACATCAGTTTTGATGAAATAATGATGCATGAGCAATGCGCAAGTGTGTAGGGTTTCCTCATCAGAAATCAGAGAATAATAAAAAGGCACTTTATAATATTTATATACATACATTATTATTAAGCACAGGTACTTTCGGCAGAATTTCAATAGGTGAAGAGAAAACAAAATCATTTCCAATTTTATTGAGAATTTCTGAACTCCTGTCAGGCTTTGATCCAAAACTAAATGTAGGCAATGTAGAGATGGAAAGTGGTATATTAGGTAGTGGTGTAGGTTCCAACTGCTAAAATAATAATTTAAAAAATCACATTCAGAAATAATTTTTCCACTCAATTCATTCTAAATGCACTTTATAGCAAAAGCTTTTTTACAATACCTCAAAAGAGCTATTTCCAGCACTAGGTTGATGTTGTTTATGCATTTTGTTTTTCATTTTACCACCACCTCCACCTTTAGTGCTAAAAAATGAATCAATAAAATCTGAGCAATTTTTTATCTCATAATAATTTTTCAGTTGATGAAATACATGCAGAATTGTAGATATTTTAAGTGAAGTAAATACATAAAATTTCACAGGAGTACTACAACAATGCTACTTTATCTAAATTATAATAAAGAGTATCTGTTTAAAATAAAAGTAATGTCTACACATTAATGAATATTAATGCACAACAGTTAACTTACAGTGGTATTTGTTGTAATGAATCAGTTTGGAAGATATCAGCAGGAACTTTATTTTTCTCTTCAGATGGAAGAGGAAGGGAATCCTATCATTAAAAAAAAAAAAAAAAAAAAAAACATTTATTTAGGATGTATAAAAGAAATGACTATCACAAGAAGCATCTTAGAAGATTCAATAACTTTATATAACAAAGAGGAGGAGGGGGGAATTTACCATTGTAGAATTTTGGAATCTTCTCATCCCACAGCTTTTCAATGTTGTTAATTTAGATATAGAACTTATATTGGCTATAGGAGGTCCTTTGGGGGTCTAGAATGAAAGTGAACACAAATGTTGCTGTTAATACAGGAAGACATTCCTCACAAATTTTATGAACAAAACAAATGAACAAATTTTATGAAAGTTATCAATAAAGCTTGGATAAATAGTTAATATATTAATATTTTATAGTTCAATCAAAGTTGACTATTAATATGTTAAAAACAATTTACTATGAAAAAAATTACTTACACCTGCAGGAGTTGATACAACATTGCTGCGATGTTTAGGAGGCTAAATAAGAAAGACATTTGATTAATTAAGTTATTAAGAGTATCTTGCATTTTTTTAAAAAATCCTTTTAACATATTGCCAAAAATTAATATTCTAAACAGTTTATTTATATCTTTAAATAGTCACTTCAAAGTTTGCCCCTGTATTTTTTAATATCATTATTAATTTTCAATAGGTATTTAATTTGATTGGGGAAAAAAGCAATAAATTATATATTTTTAATGCTGCATGAAATCAAGCGGGGATTTTTTTAATAACTTGCATATTAAAAAGTTTTTAAAAATCTAATATTCTATATAGTTGAGATCTGGCATTGTTAGGTCTAAAAAAAAATGGCTAATCCTCAATCCTTGAGTGTCTTTAAAAAAGAAAAAGTTAATATTACAGAATTTGAATTTAATCATGTTTATCCTTCTATATAAATTCAACAAAAAAAAATTATATATATGCCAACACAAGTCATTTTAGATGTATGAAACATATTTTGAATATTCACTTAAATCATAAAAGGAATAATAATACCAGGATCATTCATAAACTGAGATCATGAATGCTGAGATGTGGTTGAGTGGGTTTGAAATTACTCCATAAAGGGAGGAATTGAAGGTTATAAAAATTTTAATACATTTTTTTCTTTAGTCAGCTCTAAAATTATTTCACATTTAGAAATGAGTTATTTTAAAGGCATGCTTTTACACAAACACATTTGTATCATCTTACCATCATGTATAGAGATAAATCAACTGGTGATTTAGTAGTGTTGGGTATCTTTTTTACATCCTGTAAAAAAAGTAACCTTTAAAATAAATGTTAACATAAATGGAAATATCTAATATAAATAATAACATGCATTATGCAATGTTTGAAAACATTTTAAGAATTCTAACAGTTAAATCTAATATATGAAATCGATATAGCAAAAACAAACTTAAAATCCTTTCCAGCTATAATTGGCATATTAATATTTTGTATTACATAAAATTTAAAGTGAATTTTGTTTTTATAAAAAAGTATTATTTATACATTAATAATAAAAATATGAATAATATACACCACTTTAAATAAAATCCTTAAATCTTTAGGAATATCAGCAAAATTTGATAGATAATTTACTTATGTATATTAATTATATTTATACTTATTAAAAAGTGCAAGTGTCTATGCATGTACACATATCTTTAAATAAATCCGTCAACCATGAAATTTCATTTTCATTTTAAATTATTAATTCCAATTCTTATTGTAAATATTTCACCAAAGGGGAAGGGGATATCAATAAGCAAAATAATCTTTTACTTCATTTTTATAGCTATGTTTTATGTAATTCTGATTTTTATTTTGCTAACATTAATGATGGGCGATGCTTTGCAAGTTTAATTAACATACCATACATGCCAGAATTGAAATAGTAATTAGTTATCTGTAGATGAACATCTGTGAGGGTAGAAGAGGGACAAGTCACTCATGCATAAGGCAGCATTTATGTAAAAACATTAAATTTATGATCAATCAGGTTTACATTTTAAATATTTTTAGATAATCAGTAATTGTTATTTTATGAAACTGTCCATTATCATGCCATCAAGAAATATAAAACAATTGGGGAAAGAAAAATTCATTTCCCTATAAATTTTCAATAAAAACCAGAGTAATTATGAGGAATTAGTGTCAGCAGGTTTGCATATATTAATCTTAATTTCTTCGTTTCTAAGTATATAAAATATCATCATGGAACAAATTACCCAACATACAAATAAATAAAGTTAAAATAAAAATAATAACACTTAAGATATGATATGCAAACATACAATGACAGGAGAAGACATCTTTTCTAAAGTAAGCAAGATTCTTTTAGCTGCAGAACTCATTCCTTCTAAACTATCTTCAGATTGATTAGAACGGACTTTGATTTGATTCCTAGATGGCCTTTCAATCTAAGAAAAATACAATGCAAAATACATAAATTGATTCCAGCACTCTCAAATTTATAAAACGATTTAGTAAAATTTAATAAAATAGCACTGATTTAAATTTATTATGAATCTTATGGAAAAGCTTGCCAGTAAAATGACAGCAGAAAACACAATTTAAGAGAATGAGAAATAAAATTTCTTAAAGGAGAAGAAGTTTCAGAATATTTCTTTTTAAACACAAACACTTTCTGCAAAATGACTGTTGATTTCACCCCAGGAAATAAAAAGCAAGGTTTCTCGGACTTCTGATTAATAACTTAAACATGATACCAAAAAGATTGATTTAAACATAAATTAGATTTCATTATAAATAAATGTTATTTAAAATTCATTTTGCATCATTATTATTTTTACAAACACTCTTTTTGAGATAAAAGAGTATTATCATGAAGAACAAGCATAACAGATTTTATTAAACAGTATTTTTAAGTATGCTTCATATCATGTTAAAAGTTTGAAATTAATTATTTCTAAGAATATGGATTGAATTTGTATATAATAAAGCATTAAGGTCAAATATTATACAAAATAATTTAGCAAACAAACATTAAAAGTTGCTCCAACAAATGGGCATCCTTTGATAATTCATTGCATATATATTTCTTCATATTATTACGACAACATATAATATGGATAGGTATTATTTCAGTTTCCTGTTTAATCATTTCTTGCCCTTTGTTTTCACAATCATTATTGCTTTAGTTAAAAATTTAAAATTAAATATTGTGAGGATTAAATTACAATATTATCACAAGAAATGCAACAAAATTCCATGGAAAAATAACATTTATCAGTAAAAATTATTATAAAACAGTAATATTATTTTCCAATCATGCACTGAAACAAAATTGTAAGCATTTATTTTACCTGATAAGGGGCAGTGCTTACTGGCATCTTTTGAGTCGAAGATGCCCCACCGAACGATGTTTTTCCACGGTAAAAGGGTGATGCAAGCTTTCTGTCTATTTGTTGATTTACCTATAAAAAGAAATAAAAACTATATTTACAAAGTATTTGCTATTTCTATAAAAAATAATAATAATAGTAAAAGAAACAGAATGTTTCACAGAAAATTGTTATTTAATTTTTTTTCCCACAGTAAGTAGTCAGAATTACTTTCTGGTTCATCACGAGTCATGTATAAATCTGACAACATATTATCAATCTAAATTAATTTAAAACTTCCTAATCATTTCAAAATTATTTATTAATTTCATATTATTACTGATATATAAATAAAATTTATATTTTTTAACAAGGATTAACCGTAAAAAATGTTTTAGGCATAATTTCCATCATAACTTAATATTAAACACAAATTAATATAGCTGAATCATATTTTTTTGTTGTTGTTTTTACTGTTTAGCTCATAAAAAAGAATAGATTGGTAATAGCCATGCCCCATTTTTAAGAAGACAAAAAAAGCCTTTGTGTCCTAAGTTAACTCCATCGCTGTTTTGATCCTTTTAGAGTAGAGAATCAATGAAGTCTTTCAGAGTAATAACTATATGAAATGTATAATACACACAAACCAGAAACAAAACAAATTTTAAAAATGTATGTGAAGTTTGGCATACAGGTTTATTTATTAAGGAAAGCCTGATCTATGAGAATTGCCAGTTTAATGGAAGTATTGTTAAGGAAGTCTGCTTTGATTACAAAGCTTAAATCTCTAAAGGGTCTAATTTTCTCATGTGTTTTAAAAGGTTTCAATGGTGAAAGTATTTCTTTAATTAACAGATCATTATCAAATCTTTTTATTTAAAAAATTACACAGCGTTCACTTTGATCTGATCACACTTTGCTTGTAATTTACTTTTATGTGTTAAGAATGCCAATGCTTTATGTCCAACATAAAAGCATTGGCATTTGAAGAAAAATTTAAAATCTTTTCTGAGACTAATCAAGGACTGAAGTTGATGCTGCTAAAAATATAGTATGCCCCAGGTAACAAATGCTACTATTTGTAAAAAACAAAAAATTATTAATGATGCTATTACAGGAAACAAATTGGATAATATCAAAATGCAAAGGTGCCATAAATTATATATTTAAAGCTATATCAAGATGGTTCCACAAGCTAAGAAAACAAAATTGACACATTAATGGACCATTAACATATGAAAAAAAAATTCATAGAAGTTCTCAAATTTTTACGGTAAAAATTTCAAAGCCAATACTAGCAAGCATATCTACATTAATGGGCAACAAAGGATTATTTTAATTATATTTTATATGTTTTTTCAGGAATTAAAACTATTTATAAGTTTCAACTCCACAAGTTTAATAGGCTGCATTATTTATTTTAATTTTCAAACTTTTTCCTTTAACTATAGAATTGTTTTTATTTGTGATGATTACATAAATTTTATGACTATATCATAATCAATAAGGATTGCAATGGCACTAGGACGAAGCAGGCTTTGTCACATGTTTTTATCTTCTGTCTTATAAATATATAAGCAATGTGTTCGATTTTTAAATTGAAAAGAGTAAAGAGTGAAGCATATTATGTTTTTTTTTTTTATATATATATCGCTTAGTTCAAGTAAAAATTGCTTCTATACAGCAAATACAGAAGTTATTTCACAGTAATAGGGATAAAGAATTTAACCTTAATTTCAAAATTTTTAAAAACCATCATGAGTGTAATCTCCTAATGATGTATATAGTATAGATAAAACTGATTTGTTATTTCAGCTGATGCCTGAGAAAACAATGCCTTTTAAAGGAGAAAATGATAAAAGCAGAAAGAATTCAAAGCAGAGGCTGATAGTCCTTCAATATTCAAACATTATTGAAATTGATAACCAATAGACATTGGGAAGTGAAGTATGCAGTGCTAAGATGTTTTTAAAATGTGCATAAGTTGATTATAAATGTAAAGGGCTAGGATAACATATGAACTTTTGTAATAATTAGCATCTTGATTACAATAGATTTAAAAAAAACTTTACAGTTCACAATTGCACATCTACCAAAAATCCCTTATGTGTGAAAAACATAAAAGTGCTTTACTTCCCACCAATAATGCAGTTGTTAAGTAAAATCAAATGTTTCAAGGGATTTTATAGAAAAAAATAATGAGTTCAGAAATTTATTTACAATCTTGATAACATTACAATCCATATGCAATTGAAGCAAAAAATTAATATGCTTGAGTTTGGAAATTGGAATACTATGACAACCTCCAATCCGAAACCATTAGAAGAAAACGATGAAAACACAAGTAATGGACTTAGTGAAGTTGCTGAAGAAAGCATAGATAGTTTATCTATAACAGTTGGTACTTTCCAAAACTTATCATATCTATAAAGTACTAAAGATTTGAAGTGCAAAGACAGCAGAGGATTCATTTAACAAAATACAAATTTCCACTAAGAATACCATGTCCGAAATTAAAAGTCAATAGGAGTTTTTAAAAACAAGATTAAAAGTTTCTAACATATATCTGAACTTTAGGTGGGCTGAAATATCAGTACATGTAAATATCATTTACTTTATAAAGCTTGCAAGTATCATTTTGAAAAAAATTATTATTATTATTTTCAAAATCAATTTTCTTCGTGGAATGTTCCAAAATAAACATGCCTAAATTTTATGTATATTTTAATATTATTTACATATTGTTAGTAAAGTATTTAATTTATAGTTCTTACAAAACAATGAATTTAAATTTTTAAAAATTTTATAGTTCAAACTTTTTATAGCAACTGTCTAAAACAATATTTTAAATAAGTTTCACAATACAACCAATCAATCCTATGCCAATTAAATTTGTTACAAGAAAATAGGTTACTTTCAGGCATGTTAAGGTATTAAACTATCAGGTATGATAGATATTACATTATTACGAACAAATTTCAACTTATTAAGAAAACACAAACTGAAACATTAAAAAGTTATTAATCAAACAAATAAATGCAAATATTTCAAATTTAAAAATGGTTAGAATTAGGTTAGGTTAACAGGTTAGAATTTTTAAGTAATAAAACTTCTTACCTTTGAAGGTGCAACAAATGCATTCACATTAAAGGCAGGTTGGCTACTATTTGCAACTGAAGGTGATCTTCGATTAAATTTTGTAACGGGACTTAAGCCTCCAGACCACAAAGACAATCTACTTGCACTTGTATTAGCTAAACATAAATTTAAAAAAAATAATTAGTGCAATTTATACACAAAAAAATTATGATTTCAATTATAGTTTTTCAACACTTACGAGAAGAAAATCCTTCTTTCTGAGATGCTAGATCTCTCCTTTTTAAATCTACAGTATTTTTCAATGTCCCTCGTAGATTAGCAAGAGCAGACTCACTCAATCTCAAATTTGAAGGCCCTAAACAATTAGATCTTTCTTTATGAGATGATACTAAAGATGAACACCCACTGGTAGAGGCAGAACCCTCACTGTTTTCTGAATGATCATCACCTGAAATTAATAATAAAACTTTACCCTCATGAAACTGATCTGCTCCAGTTTATCACATGACTTTTTTTTTTATTATTGTTGCATTTAAAGTGAAACAGCAATAAAAAAATAAACAATTATCTATTCTATACATTATACAGTTAGATCTGATGACAAAAAGGCCAAAATTCAAAACATAGTTCATGTATTGAACTCTACATGTAGATACTGTTAAACAAGGGTGATTGATAATTACTTGATATTTTATTTTTAAAAAAAAGAGAAAAGTAGCAAAAATACAAAATTTGACAGAATGTTTATGTGATGCATATATAATAAATAGACAAACATTTTTTTAACTCATTGTAGCAATAAATTTCATTCAAAAAAATGCAACCTTGAAAATTTACTACATTATTTACAGTAATGTTCAACCTTTTTTGTTGCAATATAATATAAACAATTTTAAATTCAGTTTATTTTCATGAAACAGGCTTTCTGAAAAATTCATTCACTAAACATTTTACAGAAAACTTTTTTTTTATATAAAGAGAAAGGTATTGTTTATAAAGTTAACAAAGAAACTGTGTTTACTGTATGCTGTGTACATAAGAAACTGTGTACATAAGAAAAAAAAAATTTTTAAAAATGCTTCAAACACGAGTATAAAAAATTTATTGCTGCTCTGAAATGATTGAAAGATTTAAGATTTTAAAAATTAACAAAAAATTAGCTGTTATAATTTTTATATGTAACAAACCAGAATAAGATGTGAAATTTCATATCCTAAAAGACAAAGCACAATTTTAATGGTTTAGTAATTTTATTAACAATATCAATCATGAACAAAAAAAAAACTCTATAGTACAAATTTGAGTTGCACAATTATTTCATATTAATGAGTTCCAAACATATTAAGTAGAAAGAAATATCTGAAGTACAAAGTACATTGCATCAATACAAATGCACCTTAAAAAGCTACATTTATTAAATTTATTTTCTCTTAAAATTATTTCTTGCACATTGTCATAAAACTATCTTAAAAAAAAAAAACATTAAATGTTAAGGGTAATGAATTACATTAAGATGTAGATACACACCTAAAACTTCAAAAAAAAAAAACATTACAAAAATTGGGGGGGGGGGGGTACTTTTCTCTTATCCAGACGCAAATATGGCCAATGTGAACCTAACTTGAGCTAAGTTGCCAAGCAAAGAAAATGACAAAACAAAATTGAGTACATTTCCGATAGAGTAAGAAGTGCAACTTGTAGCATCCAGTATACAACTGGCCAAGTGAAAAACATGGATTTTTTAGATTCAATCCACACACTTGAAGTGATCGACTTTGCGCCTTGTTGATGGTTATTGAGAATGCAAGTCAAATAGGGAACTGCAGTCATTTGAAGTCAAAAGGAATGTTAAGGAGAATAATAGGAATGCGAGGAGCAAATCCATCTTCTCCAATCAACTTTAATTTAAAGAAAGTGTCACAATTCTTGCCTCATATTAATTTTTTTATTATTATTCTGATACTTGTATGTTATGAAGCTCAATTCGGCCAGTTTCTAGATGTTGTGCTTTTTGATCATTTAATAAAATAATGAACATTTGGAAACATACTTTTTGTTGAAGCAATCAACAGGATAAACATTTGTATAATCGAAATATCATCTGTAGATTCACTTAATAAATAGCAAAATTACTGTTTGCACTGGAAAATTTAGATTACATATAACTTGGCCTCGATAATGATAATTAATTTTGAAGTGTGAGATAAACTCTGAATATGCGCGACTTGCTGCAGACCAAATAGTGCACACGATGAATGATAAGATCCTGTGTGGAAGACACTGACTGACATCAATCATAATTTTTTTTTATATTTGTGCAATTATTTCCGAATGGGATGTGCCTTTTACTGTTAGATTTTGTCAATTATCAATTTTAAAATACAACCTTCACAGAAGTGCAAGCAATAGTTTTACCAAGTTTCATCGCAATCGGTTGAAGAGCACAGTAGTGTGCCTAGGATATGAATAAACAAAAATTTATTTTTATATCATAGATATGATACTTGCATTTTGCTTATCACATTCATGCAGGACAAGCAACAAGTTGACCAAGTTGCATAGAAATCGGTCTAATAGTAGAGCAGCTCATAAAGTACGAACAAACAAAAATTCATTTTCATATAATAGATTTATGTAATCTTTTAGAATTGTAATGCCAGGTGTTCTTTGAGAATTGTAAGGGAAACAACTATTTTTTATATCTTTCATTTAATATTCACTCAGAATTCTCAAGATTAATGCTACAAAACGTGATTAAAATATTTTCTTTTAAAATTGATTAAACACAGAAAATATATTTATGCAATAAATTTGCTGTTATAGTTGAAGGAAATTTTTTTATATAGTTGAATTAATAATTTTTTAAAGTTAAAGTGAAGCAAAACTATGTATTCTCTATTATTTCCAGGAAACACAGCAAAAAACACTAAAATGTAATTAAAATTTCAATTAAAACTTTCTTGCTTACTCTCTAACAATGTTGTTACCTCAGAGAAAACTTACATATCAATAAAGTAATATCGCGACAAAATATTAACCTCTATCCTGAATTTAGTATCATACTGAATCTGTTGTATCTCCTTGGAGATTTGTTTTGCCAATAATCCTTGATTAAGATATACAGTAAGTAGATCCGAAAATATCTTTTAATATATTAAATAATTTTACTATACCTATAACCATCCCATAAGTGCAAGTAATAAGTATCCAAAGTTTTATCGCAATCGGAGGAGCGGCATGACTGCGCATAAGAGACATACAGAGAAACATTCATTTTTACTTATATAGATTACATAATTTTACTATGCCTATAGCCCTCAAGTGCAAGTAATAATAACTTGACAAAGTTTTATCGCAATCGGATTAGCAGTATGGCAACACATAAGGTACACACAAACAAACTTAGTTAATCCTTAGTTAATAGATGTGGTACATAGGTCGAAAACTTTTCATATATATTAGATAATTTTAATAAACCTATAACTATCCTGCAAGTGTAAGTAGTAAGTCGTCAAATTTTTATCACAATCGGATGAGCGTTGCAATCATACATGAGAGACATATACACAAACATTCATTTTCATTTATGTAGATCAAAATAAATGTTTGTACATCTATAATAAAAATGGTAAAAATACAAATTTAACTAAGGTACACACATGTGTATCTCACACATGTTTCCTGACTGCTTGTACTCAATTATGAAGTTTACATTTTTAGTGCTTATTTTCAAATTTTAATTTCTGGTCCTTAAATATATATCTATTTATAATAAATAATTCTTATGATCAATTATGAAATCAGATCTAAATTTAAAATTATTTATTTATTTACTTCATTTATTAATACTTAATTATTTACTTTAATTTATTTACATTATAGCTGTCTTATAGTCAGTAATGGATATTTTATTTCGATATCGCATATAATTTATATAGAATTTTATAAGAAAAAAATTCTATTTTTCAAGCCAAATTTCTTTAACTCAAAATGAGATTATTGAACTATTAGAAAGAAATGATTTTAAAGGAAGCAATAGAGTTTCACATGCATTAAGAATAATAAGACCTGAAAAATGGGATAAATGGGTCGTAGGCAATAGTAAAATGAGACTTGTCAAATAAAAAGATAAAAGATCTGTATTATATATACGTGCAGGTAAAGAACCAATTGCAACAGGCAGAAAACAGTCAAAGCAACTTAAACAAAAAGCTCATTAAAATAATCTGCAATTATAAAAGCATATAATATGCATATGGAAGGCATTGGCTATTATTTTGCATATTATTGATATACAGTAAGGACAAAAAATTGCCAATTCGAGTATTCACACATATTGTAGACATTGCTGAATATACAATAAAATGGTGGCAAAGCAGTCTGGAATGGAGTCTTAGCAAGAAAGGAAGGAAACCAACAACAAGCATAAAATCATAACTGAATGAAAACAAATTAATAAAAGAATGGTCATAAAATGATGGAAATGCAACAAAAAGCAATTTCATCACCACTACCTGGTAATAATATACTCAAACAGAAAGACAAATTCTCCCTTCCCAATTAAAAAGAAATAAGACTATATACGCCAAGCCCCTCAAAACATTACATGGGCTCTAAATATGCATCAAAATGCAGGTATCTAGGTCTTAAATCTAGGAGAATAATCAAGAGCTCAAAATACAGTATCTACTCACACAAAAAATTGTCATGATATTTCATTCAAAATAAGGATTTCTATAGTAAATCTTGTATTTTTTACATTTATAAGGCCTTTAAACTGGAAAATTAGAGTTATTACATGTATATATTGCCAAGGATGCTTTAGGCTTGCTTAAGACTTGAGGTATGCATATGCGTACCTTAAAATTGTTTGATCAGCAAATATTTTTCCCCACAAATTATTGAGATGTAACAAAAGTAAAATATCTTAAAATAAAATTTGTAAACCAATTTTAAAAAATTCAGGATTGAGGTTATCCGAACCCAAATGTCACAAATGCAAACCAAGTTGCCAAGTGAAATTTACATATAATTGTAAGAAATTTGGTAGAATTCCACATTATCTGGAGATTTCTCGTGCCCAGCTAATGGAAAAGTACCAAGAATTGCTCATGGATATTGTTGAATGTTATGCACATCAAAAATACCATACCTAACAAAATGACTAAATCAGGTGTCTGTATTGTATTATCAATATATTTTCAAATACCTTTTTCAATGCTACGGCCATTCTGTATGAATAGACTGCTAAAATTGTATTAAAAGTTTTTTACAGATATATTACATAGGACATAGTTACACACTAATCATACAACAAAATGGTTCATAATAATTAAAACAGCATATAATATAGAAGTCAAAAGAAAATAAGGTTACATCTTAAAACAATCAATGAACTTTCTATAATACATCAAATGCCTTTCAGCTTTAAATAATTACTTGTTACACTTACGTCTTTACAATCAAATATTGCATGAAAATTCATGAAACTCTGAATTTATCATGAATTTCAGTATTTTATGAAACAAATTTCCTACATTCATGTTATAATCATAAATTAAGCATATATTCACAGAGATTATTAAAAATATGTAGAACTAATATTAATAAAATAAAACTTCTCAGCAGTTATAAAAATTTAAAATATATTTAAATCTTTAAAAATACATGCATTAGAAAATATAAAAAATTGAAAAAAAAATTACCATTCATAATAACAGGAGATTCTTTGTTTTCCACCAAAGTATTTTGTGTTATTGTAGATGGTAAATGAGATGATGGATTAAATAAGTTAGATGGAGAGGCATCTAACCAAGTTTGAGTCCCTTCACTTAAAATGGAAGGAGCAGGTTCGTGTAATCTTAACCTTGGCCTTTTACTTCCATGTGTTGTGGATGATACTGTAGTAGGTATTTGAGATGGTACTTCATCTTCATCATTTGATTCCTCATTAGGAGCATCAGTTGAAGCAGGCTGTTCTTGAGAGGAGGACATCCACTGCGAAACACTAAAAATCCAAGAAGGATTTAGAAGGCCTTTCATTTTTGATGCAACCTTCCCAAGAATGCCCTAAAATATGATAAAGGTAAATAATTCACAAGGAAAGAAATTTTATTTTCATAATTCATAAAAAGAAATAAGTGGAAATACATAGGTATAGGATAACTTCACTTTATAATTAATAACACCACAAAACTGAAACACTCCACAGAAAGAGGATAAACTTTATTTAGTCATTTGATAGTAAATGATAGAAGAATTAATAGTGATTATTATTATTATAAAGAAGTTTTAAAATAGATTTCATTCTATTTTCATTTTTCTAATATTGTATTAGGAATTTTTTTAAAAAGTAAAATGACAAATTTTAAGAAAATTCACCTGAACAAATTAAATTTATGATTATTATGATTATTTTTAATGGTACAAGTTTTTAAAAATGTTGCTCTCCACGTCAAATTAAACTTACAATGATTAGGAATAAAAATGAATATATTAATTGATACAGGGGGGAAAAATGGCATTATTAAACATTAAAACAGATTTGTATTTAATTTCATTAATGTTAATTCCCTACTATAAATTGAAAGTCACAATAGACTACATAGAATTCTTTCAGAATATTAACATACTTTGAGATTATATGAAAGGCACTTTTAAGCAACTTTAAAGAAAAATTCAGAAATAAATTTACACTGATACTTTGATTACTAATTTATGCTATGAAAATTTAAAAATTGACTAAGTATCGAATTGAAACATAGAATATGACACATATTGTTTGAATATTTTTCATAAATGTGGAAGGCCTGCTTTATTTTTCTGGACCTTATAGAAAATATTAAAGTACTTTCATTACATATCTCAAATTATTTTTCTATAAAACAGTTAGCCCCATTCAGCAAAAACATTCACCATCACTTTATAAACATAATAATTTCTTTTAAAAAATACCCAAAATTAGGTGTTATGGGAATGATTAACATTTTTAATATTTAGGCTACTAATATCCTTAACTTTTCAATAATATTTACTCCTGTGGAATTTTTTTGGGGGGGAAATAGCAAAATACTGGCAAGAGCCTTATAATACTGCTGCTATTGTCGAGTAACCATTGTATTTGCTCCCTAAAGTTTTACATTGTTTACTTTCATTCTTGCGATTGATCTATACTTGCTTTTAAACATTATTAAATCATTAATTTGAAATAATAAAAACCTATAAAAAATAGGGCATTTGAATACTGTTAAACCTCACTTAATAAATACTTGTAGCAAAAAAAAAAAAAAAAAAAAAAAAAAAATCCTCTAATAAAATTTTATGAGAGAATTCACAATATGAGTATCAAGATATTTTAATGTCAAAGCTTTTACCTTGTTTGTTTTTAATGCTTGCTTATTTATGGATTTCTTCCATATTAAAAGCAGCTATTGAACATACTAATAATTAAAAGATTTCAGAAGAGGGAAAAAATACGAGATTTTTGTACAAGGCTTGGTTTTTATAGTGTTAAGTGAAGAACAAGTATTTCAATATTATATGAGCACAAATAAAGTATAACTAGCAGCTGCATTTTTCATCATAAAAAAATATTATGGAGGGCATTTTGTTAGAAAATAAATTAACAGATTCAGTAAAGCATGAAACTTCGTATTAAATAAGAGATGTTGTAAGCATGATAAACCGCTGTACTGTGAGTTGAAAAAAATAAAATCACTCAAATCAGGCAACAGCTAATAGTTATTAAAAAGTTTATTTAATGCAATCAAATTAATTAGCTTTCATCAAATTTTGAAGCAGGAATAAGCAAATGTCGTAAATGGGACAAAAGCAATTTTCAATTAGATTTTTAATAAAATAAAACAGCTTTCTCATAAAAAACACGATAGGTATAAAGTATAAAATTATAAATATATCTTAATTACAAATAAATATCATAAATTATTATATTGATAAACATTTGAGTATTTTTTACATAATGGAATATATTGTTTTATATAGATCTGTGAATAAATTATTTTACTTGATGAGGTCTGCACATTATCGGCAAGCAATGGAACAAATTACACTTACTAATAGTAAGTATTAAGGTTCATTTTATTCATGGGACATCAAAAATTTAAAAGATTTTTTTTTCATGATCGAAGAGAAATAAAGTTGCAATAATTTTTATACTAGAAAGAAATTATTTTTAATGATGAAAATATATATATATAAAGCCACAATAATGCAAATGGTCTTTTAAATTAACAGTGACTGAAAGAACTATTGTACAGATATGATATTAATGTCATTAAAATTATAAAAGTTTAAGTTTTTTTTAAAATTGATTAATTTTTCCTGAATTTTATAAAAACTAAAAGATCTATTTGGGTTAATTTCTAATAAATTGAATATTTAATCATCTTTGAGCTAAAATAAACACAGTAAAATCGTCAAACTGTAATTCTTAAAGGCAATAAATAGTTCAAACTTAGTTGTTGTTTGGCATGTTTTTTGCTGCTGCACTATTCAGTAGGGAATAGCAAAAAAAAATCTGCATGGTATCCCTTAGTTTTGAAATTTTTTTAACTTGGAAAGTTGACAGTATTCTTGTCTTCAATAACAAATGTGTAAAATTTGGTTGAATTTGATCTAGTCGTTTAGGAGGAGCTGTTGAACATTCATAGCCTAAGATTCTGCATGCACATTCAAATTATAAAATATTAAAATTCAAAAAAAAAAATTAATTCAATAATATAAATTTAATTAAAAAAATGAAATTTAATAAAAAGGTAACATTTTAACTTACTAATAAGATATATTTCATTAATTAACAATATATATTTCATAATCAAGCATAAAACTTAGCAGATAGATGGCAAAAATATTAAGTGCTTATAAGATAGGGACAATATTTCATTTATATCATTAAAAATTATAATTAACATTGAAAATAAAGACAACTCATTCTCAACAGAAGACTATATGACATATAATAAGTTATGTAATAGTTATAAAAAATTTGTGAAAACTGAATCACATCTGTATGGCAATTATCAAGGAGGAAAAAAATTGAAAGTGTCAACATTGAAAGATAACTTCTTGTAAACAATCAAACAGATAAATAAATTGAAAATATACATCGAAATCATATATTTTTGCAACAGAAATTCTAGATGTATCAAAATTTAAAAACTTTGTTTTTATTTCAAAATTTATATCTACTTCAAATTTGACTGCCAAATTTCTGATTGAAAGTGAAGTCAATAAAAGTGTTACAAAAATGTCAATTTTACTTTTGTACTGTCAGTGTGTTAAGTAATACAGATAAAAAGAACACTACATGCACACTTATTGCCCATGCTTTCACAAGTAAATATAGAAGATATGACTGTCATATTTAGGAATAAAAAGTTGAATACAAAGCACAAAAAACAGTTTTGCGAGATTCAAAATGATATTCAGGGAGACTCATAACCTCAGGTAGCAATTATATTCATAAATAGAAGAAAAGTATAATCTAAAATAGTTCTAACACAATGAGATCTACCTGATTTGGGCGATCGTATGGCCTCACATTGCGTGGTTTATGCTTCTTGTTGCGTATAGCTCTTCTATCCATTTCTATATATAGAACCAAATAAATTCTGTGGTAATTTCAATCACATAAAACACAAAAAAATAAAAGTTAATCTTCTAAAAATTATTCATTTTTAATCACGTTTATATTTCCATCTAACGTACCACTTCAGCAATAAACATGGCGGCATCATAAGTTGAATGTGATTGGATGTTCAAGAGCGCAAAACTTTTCGAGATAAAAGTAACTGAGCTAGCTTGTCAGCCACATTTCCTTACATCTTCATTAAGGGAAATATTAGTAAATTATTTTATTATTACAATCCTATCTGATATTATTAACAATTACGATGAAATATGAAAAGAATAATCAAAAGAATTCCTTATATACTATACGGTATTAAATAATTCTTTGGGACTTAGCACATCGGAACGTTTTTCTTGATTACTAGGACTTGCATTAAGAGTTAAACTAGTCGATGATGGTAATTTACCATATCAATGAGATTTGATCGAATGTTATTACAGAATGATGTTTTTATACACATTTTCTTCAAGATAGCATTTCTTTCTTAACAGAATGCAAATCCAAGGAATTTTTATTTATGATATCAATTACATTTGCATGATCAATTGAAATGTACCAAGCAAGAAAATATCGTATTCTAAATAAGCTCAAAAATATGTAAGGACTGGTATTCCTTCTTTATGAAACAAAATCCTTCGAGGTGACCATTTTCTCCTATTTTCGTCCATTGCCTCGAAAAATTTCGTTGAGTTTGCAGTTTTAATCATAAAGGCAGGGCCACCCTCTGCTTCACTACTTCAATAATGAAGAACCTTCCAAAGAACTTGTCTATGATATTTTTCGATTTTGGCACCCCCCCCCGAATGTGGGGGCCTGGGCCAATTGCTCTGTATGCCCCTGCTTTAGTCGGGCCCTGTTTATTCTCATGACAGAGTTTGCCAAGAGACATATTTTTCTGATATTGATAGCCGTGTGACGTCAAAAATGACAAAATTCTGTCATATGCATTGGTAGATGGAGTTGCGGAATCTCGAAGGCAGACAACAACGCATTGGGACACTGAAAATGTAGAATCTTGATTGAAGACGATGAGAGACATCACCAAACAGCTGTGAAATTTTGGGACCAAATCAAAACACATTCCTCGAAAGCTGTGGAAAACACGAAACGAGCAGACATCTGTACATACAGTGCGAGGTATGTCCCTTTTTTCTAGACTCTTCGTCATCGCCTTTTATACGAAAAGTACAAATTTTGGCAGTTAAATCTTCGTTATCGGATTACATCATTCAGTAACATCAGAATTCTTTAAGTAATAGAAAGTTTGTAATCTGCATATCTGTTTCAGATGCTTATCCAAAGAATGACTTTATTGTAAGTACATCGTGCTTACAACAATCAATACCTTTTGGATAGCAAATAGTAGATTTTAAGTCAATACTACGTATGTCATCATTGGCTGTAGCATGCAATGACCATAGACAAACCGGTCATTGGGATTTAATTGACCAATTGAGCTTCCGCCGTATAAAAACATTAAGGTGGGTTTGTAGTGTAGGCTTTATAAGCCATATAACATACTCAAGACTGAGTGATCACTTTTAGTCTTGTGGTCATGTCATCTGGCTACCATCCGTAAGGTCCCAGGTTCGATCCTACCTATCGCCAATAGCAACAGGTTCACACGAGGCTTATTATTGCTCGCAATCGTTGCCTCTCTTCTGTTGTCTCAGCATTGTCCCCGTGTGAATACATGAAATAAAGCGGACAATGTTTGTCCCGACGGTGCAATTATTTGCTATTGTCCCGTTGTGGTCACGGGAGTTCCCGGAAGTAGAAATAATCTTCTTTACGGGCAATAATAAACCTCGTGTGAGCCCACCTTTACTGATACCTGAACTATTTACTGTTGCCTCGGTGGTTATAACAATAAAAGAGCACGAGCATCGAACCCAATCGATAGATGCAGACATTTTCTTGTGGAACTGTCTGTTGTTTGAAAGTGAAAAAAGTCACGAAACTTTGTAGCGTATCCCAGCAAAACTCTAGCCACTCGTTTGTAATGTGAAGCAACCGAAAGAATTTCCTGTATCAATTCTGCAACTTTTTCATTTCAATAACGTCGGTGCAAGTTCATGGAAATTTTTCAGAAGACGTTCATGAAAATTATCTGGTTGAACATCACTTTCAGATCCGACGTCATTGATCAGAATACATGGGATCTAAGCGCGATCTAATATGCGGCTATTATGTGACTGTCGCTTTAAAAGTTGAAAATGATTATATCCTGCTGCAATAATGAGGAATCCGCAGCAATAAATTGGACGTCATCATTGTTGAAGGCAACACATTAATTGATTATTTTTGAAAATGTCAATTTTCATACAGATAAGGAATATCACTGGCATCAAAGCTTGTCAAAACGAGCAAATGTTGGCCAACTTTTCCTATAATTTATCAGCATTCTCTATATTAGCATCGAAAATTCTGTCCACAAATACTCAAATACAACCTAAAAAGGAAATGCTGTCCTTTCTCAACTTTCAACGATTCAACTGCTAAAGATTCAGTAACAAACTGTTTTGGAAAGAAATCAGAGCAAACGCTAGGAAATCATTTTCTGCACCAGAACGACACCTGGGTCTTTGTTTCTCTCAAATATGCTTCAAAAATTATGCTTACGTATGTATAAGGTTTTAAGCTAATGTAAAAATAATATTTGTACGCTAATACTTTCAAAAAATTTTGCCAAAAAATGTCAAAACTTTTCTTCATTTTTAATTAAATATATATATTTTAATTCTTTCCGAAGTGAATTTTCCCACCCTCTAAAATAAATCTGTGGTAGATCTAGTTTGTTTAGTCAAGATTGGCAGCTCTAGGTCAAATAATCTGACCTGTAGAGCGCCAATATGCGCCAAATACGTTGAATCTTCAATATAAGTAAAGATTTTTTTCATTCTTCATATCTGACAATACACTGACCCTCGAAAAAACTTGTCTATCACCAATTTGTTAGATGAAATGCTATATTCAATTTTATTAAGTGTGATTTATAAATATTGAATCGTTTGAGTTTATTATAAGTATAGGTTATACCCATTGATAGAAATCTATTTTCACGGTAAAGTAAAAAAAAAAAGCCGAAAATTATTTTAAAATTTTAACTATACTTAAATAATTTACTGCATATATATATCTTGAATAATAAAAGTTTTCAAGTTTTACTAATTTACAATTTAGCGGGATCTTTCATCTAACTTCAATAATAATTTCTCCCATCGTTATTTCCATACATTTTATGTTATTTATTGTATGCATATTACCGGCGACTCTGTTCACGTGGAAATTTTAATGTATATGTACGAAGAACTATCAAATAATGACAAATAAAAATAATTAATCTTAACTTCAAAGCGATACATTTAAAAGTATAAACATATACGAAAAACGTATAATATAACTACAATTTCATAACAAAAACACACAACTCAATAAAAACAATTTATTTACATCGTATACAAAAATAAAATAAAAAAGCAAATCAAGTCCGGTCAAATCCGTTTTATTTATTGATCGAGATTGAGATAGCTACAACAGTATTATACACATAATTTTTAAACTTTTCATCTATACTTATAATAAAGCTCAATGTGTGTGTGTGTGTGTGTGTGTTGGCGCTCTACAGGCCAGACCTTTGGACCTACAGCTACCAAATTTGGTACATGTATACCTTGTAGGTCGGGAATGTGCACCTCGGAGCCCTTTTTTCGAATTTTTAATTAGAATTTGAATTAATTAAAATTTAAGCGAAATGTCGACGTTTTTCCGCTATAACTTCCGAAAATATTATCGGATAAACATGATTTTAACATCAATTTAAAGATAAAAAAATTAGCTTTCTAATAGTATCAGTATTTTAACATTTAACTTAAGCTTCTATTTGTAATGAATTTTTAAAGAAGCATTTCAACTATATTTTTCAACAATATATTTCGGACAAAACAATAAAATTTAATCTGCAGGAGCACGTTACGAGTGGAAGGGGAAAAATTATCTTTTATCAATAGGTTGCCATCAGATAGATAAAAACTCAAATTAAAAAAATAAATAATTATTGCAAATTAAACATTTAAAAATGCAATTTTCAGCACGTGTCTGCATGAAATGAAATAAATATGAAATATGTTTTTTTCTTTAAAAAAAAAAGAAAATGCAAAGAATTTTTTGTGACTTTTACAATATTATTAATTAAATAAATCAGCTTTGTTTAATAATAGAAATACATCTATAAAAAAGTCTAAATGAAGTAAATAGCTGCATAGTATGTAGCACGAGTCTATAAATGCTTTTAAAAATGAAGAATATTTAGCTTTTAATTAAAAAGAGATGAACTTGTGACATCAGTGTTTTAATGTAAAACTCAAGCTTCTATTTTTAACGAATTTTTAAAGAAATATTTTAACCATGTTTTTTTGAGCACGTGACTGGATAAAATAAAATAAAACAATGCCGGAAGTTCAAATAAAAAAAAACTATCATCGCAAATCAAATCTAAAGAAATACAACTTTCAGCATGTGACTGGATAAAATAACATAAATATAAAATGAGATATCTTCTAAAAAAATAAATGCAAGGCAATGGATTCTATGATCGTTTGCAATAGATATATAATTAATTCCATAAATTATCTTTATTTACAGTAAACCTGGTTGTATTTAGACAGGATATGCATTGAAATCCCGACTTAATGGCATATTTCTATAATCGTTTGTAATATCTGTATCATTAATTCAATAATTTTTCCCATTTTTCGCTTTCTTTAAAAAACATATTTAACATTTTGGCAACATCACCGAAAAAAACATTTTTAATATTTTGGAAGCATAATCGATAAATTGTTAGAGAATTAAACTCAAAAAGTTTTTTCGAATAAAGTTACCGACTCTTTAACTACTAATAACTGAATCTTTTAACTTTAACTATTTCTTAAATTTTGGCTAATGAATATGTGATTTAACTGAAAATTTTAGAACGCATTACTCATGGCGAACCAGCTGGTCCCCAAAGGCGGCTAGTTTAAATAAAAACACAGATGTCAACAATCAAATACGAACTTTCAACGCCAGTTGGCGTAATGCACATGTCTGACTTTCCTATGTCAGTTGAGGTAACGCAATGCAGATTAGAAATTTTATTTTTTCCTTTATTCTGTTTTCTTTTAATTTAAAAGTACTTCAGAATGAATCCGAAAGATCTATTAATTAACAACATTTGGTTTTAAATACATCAATTACAAAGAAAATAAATAGAATCATTTGAAATAATCAGTCGAAATTCTGATAAACCTAACCTCATTTCTGTTGGGGTAAAAAACTGGATCCTTACTTATCTTTGGCAGGATTTGGTCTCAGCTTTTTGGCGCGAAAGTTAGTTTTTAATTAATAAAAAAGTAACCACTCAATTAATCGGAATAAAAAGTAGCCCATATTCAATTCCTGACTATAATCTATCTTTGTGTTGAATTTCATTCAAATCTATTCAGTCGTTCTGGAGTGATTGAGTAACAAACGTCCATCCATTCAAATATCCAAACTTTCACATTTATAATATTAGTATAGATTTCGATTACTTCAAATTTTAATATTCTTATTTATTAAGGAAATTTCTTGATTTCAGTTTTCTTTGAATTACACAGTTTGTAAAAAAAGATTAAAAAATTATTTTTTAAAAATTGTTTTATATCTAACATTTAGGTTAATTCATATCAACTGATAATTCAACACACAAGCCATCTTAATATCCGCTATTAAATCATCTAAGTATCCAAATAATACAAAAGTATTTGATCATTTGACACAATTCTCCAATTCATATTACCAAATATCCGTTGAGTATTTCAAGTCAATAAAAGTAACTTAATCAGAAGGATTAAGGTACTTGCAATTAAAAACCAAAATAAAATGGAAAAATGAATAATTATGAAAAAAACCCACAAAAAATTCGTCAAGCAGTTAAGGCACACACCCCTAAAAAAGGATAGGAAATAATTGAAATAATGCATCACTGATTTATACAGAATTCATCAAGTGGTTGAACCGTTTATCTGTCCACAAATAGCCAAAGAAGGTTTCAATAACTCTGACAAACTAAGGCTTTGAAAGTTGTTTTTTTTTTTTTTTTTTTTGAAAATAATTATTTTGTATTGTTTTAAATCTTGGGCACCCAAAGAGTTAATGGGTGCCCAAGAGTTAATATCCGGTCCGTAGACACACATTAGTTCTATTCTATAGAATCAATGTTAATAAACCTGGAAAACTCAATCCTTTAAACCATAAATTGGTTTATGGGAAACACCCCATAGTATATATTAAAAAATATTTAGTTTTCTTTTTTTTGTGTGTGTGTGTGTGTGTGTCAAGGTCTTATTATGTTTCCTGTTCTTGAAGTAGAGCAAAAAATATTTCATTTCCTTCTTCACCTCTTTATTAGTAGATTAAAAGGTAAATCAATATAAAATTCTGTTGGTTCTTACTTTCCAGCTACTGCTTTTGATAAGTTATTCTCTACTTCATTACCTTTAGTAACTAATTACTTCTAAAATTCTTAATTGGCCTTAAATTTCAACAAAATTCAACATTTATCCTATACTTTAATAATAAACAATTATTCTGTAAGAATTAGAATTTTTTTCTCGAATCCAGAACCATTAAAATGGGGAAAGAGAAATTTTTTTTTTTTCATCGATTCAATTATTTTCTCAATTCCTTTAAATGTTGCAGAAAATTTGGCAACGAAAAACTAATATCGTTATTTAGATGAAGTGAATAACTTGACTAAGAATTTTCTAATTATGTAAAAAATAATTAACTTATTTATTTAATTTTGATCCATCAATAAACAATTTTTCTGGCCTGAAAATTGAGATCTGTTTCTGGACTCTATGTAAAACGAATTTTTCCTTATGGGAGTTTAGTTCAATCTCTAGACTATCAAGCTTCTTTTTAATTCTATTTATATCATCCACGCTAACATTTTTATTAGTGTGTAAAAATACATATTTCGATGTTTCATATTTTGCCAGTAAGTCCGTTGGTGACCATTCAGATATTAACGGTCTCAGGGACCACATTGTTGTATGTCTTAGTTATAGAGAGACAAACCATTCTTCGGATTTGACTTTTTTTTTTCTTATCTTCTCGGGGAACCAAATTTCCAAACCATATAGAATAAATTTAAATAGATAGATTAGATATATTTCTTTAATTATTTGTAGTTTAATCTACTTCTATGTAACTCTATAATATTCTATTGTAAATTTTATTTTGGACCTTCATAATTCTGTATCTTACGCTTTTTAAATGTGGTCTTTAAGTTAGTCATTAAATGATATCCCCAAGAACTTTAACATTTTGATATTTTTCAATATTTTGACCAGTCAACTTAACATGAGGTGTATGAATGATTTTCTTTTTAGACATAACACAAACTTGCCAGGATTTATCCTCAGAGTATATCTATAGAGGAATTTTTATATTTCTAGCAGAGGATAACTAAGTTTGTCCGAAACAGTTTCCTTGGAAATTGTAATTATGTCATCTGTGAACAAAACCGTTTTAAAATCCTGATTTTCACTCTGAGGATTCTATCAGCGTTTATTAACCATTGGACAGAGAACCTAAAGAACAGCAGTCCCATAGTGACAATTTATATCAGTTTCAGGATCAGGGATTTTTTAGTTTGAAAGAAAACTTGTAATGATGTACGGAGAAATTTCATCTTCCCTCAGACAATCCATAATATTTTCCCAAATCAAGTTGTTAAAACGTTTAGAATCTATAAAAATAAAGCTCAATGTGTATGCGTGTGTGTTTTCTACAGGCCAGACCTTTGAACCTACAGCTATCAAATTTGGCACATGTATACCTTGGGGGTCGGAAATGTGCACCTTGGAGCGATTTTCTGAATTTTAAATTATTAGAATTAGAATTAATTAAAAATTAAGAGAAATTTCACCATAACTTTCAAAAATATTGTAGCACAAAATTGATTTTCATATCATATTAAAGTTTCTTTTTAAAAATTCTTTATAGTGATATAAATATTTTAATGAACAAATTAAATTTCTATTGACAAAGAATTTTTTAAAAATAATTTAATCATATTTTTCAACAATAAAAATAAAATTTAAGCTGCTCGCGTGCGTTAAGAGTGAAAGGGAAAAAATTATCTTTTATCAATATGTTACCATCAACTAGACAAAACTGATATTAAAAAATAAACTATTATTTCAAATTAAATATATAAAAATGTAATTTTCAGCATTTGTCTGTATGAAATGAAATAAATATGAAATTAGTTTTTTCTATAAAGAAAATTTAAAGAAAAGTTTTTACGACTTTTACAGTACTATCTATCTATACTTATAATAAAGCTGAATGTGTGTGTATGTTGGTGCTCTACAGGGAAGATCGTTAGACCTACAACTACCAAATTCGGTGTATGTATACCGAATTAGAATTTTAATTTTAGAATTTGAATTAATTAAAAATTAAGCGAAGTTTCGATGTTTTTCGGCAGTAGCTTCCGCAAATATTATCGCACAAAGAAGATTTTTACATCAAGTTAAAGATTAAAAAAATTAGTTTCTAGTGATACCAGTATTTTAACTTATAACTTAATTTTTTATTTTTAAGAAATTTTTAAAGAAATTTTTAACTATAATTTTTAATAATATATGTCAGACAAAACAATAAAATTTTACAACAAACGAAAGAAGATAAACAAGCAAAAGGGAAAAAATAACTTTTATTAAACTGTTGCCATCATATTGACAAAAGTTCTAATTAAAAAAAAAATAACTATACCTGTAAATTAAATTTAACTTTCAACACGTGATTGAATGAAATTTAATAAATATTAAATGCTATGTTTTCAAAGAAAAAAAAATGCAAGGTCAAAGGTTTCTACGATTTTTTACAGTATCTATATCATTAATAAATCAGCTTTATTTATGGTAAACATTATTGAATTATACAGGATGCGTATTCAAATTCGGGCCAAGTGGCTAATTTGTAAATCATTAGTAATATGCATACATATTGTTTAGTATTGTTAACTTAGCCTAAATGAAGTAAATAATTACATTTTATGCAACTTGAGTTAAAAATTGCATTGATGAATAACTTTTAAATTTTCTCATACTTTGCTCCGTGAGTCCTATTTAACAAATTTTTACTAATATTTTAAGCAAAAGATGTTACATCAATCAGTCTTCTAAATTAATCAATAAAACTGACTGATTTATATAAAAAAAGAATATTATTATTAAAAAGTGGTCGTATAGATCTTTTCGTCCATCACTTTAGAAAAATATATCAATTTCAGGCCAATCAATATCCGGAATTACTAAAAGCTGATAATCAAATGATTATGTGTTTGCATATATGATTGAAAGTATGTGTGCGTGTAATTCTCCACACACAAGATCATATGATCTAGAGCTACATCACTTGGTATGTACATATTTACTTTGGAGGATAAAAATGTATACCTTGACGGATTTTTTACAAACTTTAATTAATTAAAATTATGCTAACATTTGGAATTTTTCTGCGATAACTTCCAGAAATATTACGGTACAAAATTGTTTTTTAAATCCTCTTAAAAATGACTTTTTATTATTGAAAACAATATTTTAACCTATAAATTCAGTTTCTATTTTTAATGAATTTTTTAAAAAATATACTATAGCCATACTTTTCAACAGTTACTTTCTCACAAAATGAAAGTAGAATTTAACCTGCAAAACCACGTTAAAGTAATTCCCGTCACTTTGAGAAAAACACAAACTGAATAATTAAGTTAAATCTTATTGCAAATTAAACCAAGTAAAGTGTGATATTCAGCACTTGTTAAAAAAGAAGCCTAATTTTGTGGAACAAATATAAAATATTATTTCCCACATAATTCTACAACAGCTGATTGCAAATCAGGAAGATATAGTACAATGAACGTGTGATTATGTACAATGAAACGTGTTTTCTTTCCAATGGTCGATGGAGTTGTCTAAAACCTTTCGTTTTTACTTTCTCGTATACATAGCATAAAGTGTAACAAACGTCAAAAAATTTGGATTCAAGATTTCGACGAATCTTCATGTTTTAGACATTTTTCAGTTGGAAAAAACACTAAGAAATGTCCACCTGTCTCTCTGTGACAAAGATAACTCAAAAACGCTCTCAGCTAGATGGTTGGAATTTGGTATACGATCGTAACAAAAAATTTGCAGATTCCTATCAAATTTTGAGTAAAATCTGTTGAGAGGAAGTCCGTCCGACCGGCCGTTCGAATATAAGTTAATATGATAATTACAAAACAAAGATGGCTAGCTTGATAACATTCGGTACACAGATTTAACATCTATAGTGTAGATCCGAGGTTCCCAACCTTTTTTGAACTGGCGCCCCCTTTTCTAATGAGTATTTCAATACCCCCCCCTCTCACTCTAGATAAACAAGAGCGTACATAATACATGGTGTAAACAAGAATTAAAAAAAATTCTAATAGACAGAATATAGTTGGAATTGAAACGCTGATGAATTTATTCTTTATTTTAAAAAAGCGGAATAAAAATTTTAGCAGTCATAAGGACAGGCAGGTATTTTGGTGATACGAATTTATTCATAATAAACTATTGCTTTCTAAATAAATAAATTGACAGTTTCAGAGACCCATCAAAACGCATACTTAATTATATTAAAAATAATTTTATTAAAATTTAAAGACATCGAATTTTTAACTTAACTAATGAGGAGGCTGAATTTGATGCATTTTAAGGAGCTTGTTAATGGCAAGCTCGATTTCACTTAAAACCAATCGCAAGTGGCCGATTTCTCTTTTTCTTTACCAATGTTGCCTCAGTACTAAATCCACATTCTGTTAAATATGAAGATGGGAATGCTATCAGAAGTCGTTGAACAATTGACCATAATCCTGAATGCAGTTGCGAAATAGACTTCTGCAGCCAAAATTCTTGAATTTAATTTTTAGATCCTCATTTACCGTCAGTTATATTAGTTCTTCTTCTAATTGAGGTGATCCTGCTGTGTTGACATTGGAAAAATGATACAAAACCCAGTCTTGTCTGTCCATGCTTTAAATATCATGGAATCGCTCCTTAAAGTTGTAAAATATATTTGGTTAATCCTCTAACGCCCCTTTGTGCCATATCAACTCCCCCTAATTTTCTCTGGGGCTTTTACCGCCCACCTGAAAGCTTCAAATGCCCACAAGGGGGCGTTATCATCCACGTTGGGAACCTATGGTGTAGATAATTGTCTCATTTTTAGTCAAATCCAAGTACGTACTGACTGTTTCTGTTTATGTTATTTGATGTTTACAAGTTTCTGTACTTTCAGAAACATGTAAACTCGATAATTTAAAAATGCAATGATATAGATTTATTAAATTTAGTATGAGATTTTATGATTACATGTGGAATTTTGTGTCCAATTTCTGTTTTTTGTTTTTATTGTGGAAACAGATCTGAAACGCAAATTCGATTTTTGGTCACTATTATTTGCATACCAGCTATTAATCGCCATCTAACTGTTCGAAGATCACTCGACAGATTCAATAAAAAAAAAGCTACATTCAAGTCGGAAGTTCATATTCCGTAACTATTATATCCAAAAGCCATGTAAGGCGTTCTCTGTCATGAAAAGTTTATTAGAGAGTAGGCGAGAAAGTTTTGGGGAGACCATTTTCGCTGGTTTAATGATAGTAATATTAAAATTTGCATAATTCCCTTAGTTTTAATCTCAATAGACTAGACTTTTTTGTTTGATTTAAGATGTATTTCTCAAGGATATTTTATTAAATGTGATTCATAAAACCATGTATTTATACAAAAAATATAAAATTCTTAAATTTCAGAACATTACTGACTCAAACTGCATAAAATACTATTCTTTACTTATTTTAATTTGTTTTCCCTCAGAAATATAAGAATAATACTAATCGTTTACAAATTAAGGGTTGAGATTCAGAGTGAGTAATTGTTTCAGAATGGACACTATATACATACAAACCATGTTTGCCTTAAATTATACTGGATTATTGGATATATATTATAGATATTTTAAAAGTTCACAGAAATCCTTTTCTAGGACTTATCTTTCCAAAATATATCATGTTTAGTATTTATTTCATTTTCTTCAGATTTCTGCAGAAAATTATTTTTTCCCCCAATTTTTGTTTTTGTAATATTTTAACTCAATCATATCAATTCAATGTGATGGTGAAGTATTTATAAAAGCTAATTTTTCCTATGCACCAGTAATGTGCTTTTGTAGGTAAATTTTAATTTTAATTTATGTTAAACTAGACGCCTTTGGCTACCAGCTGGTTCGCCAATATTAATGGTCTAAGATTTTCAAATAAATACTTATGAGCCTTGCTCTCTTTATAATTTCTCTGCCAGATATATTTAAACTTCGAAAGTCACGTAACACTGATTTACTAAATTAATGATATAGATGTTGCAAACGATCATAGAAACCTTTGTATTGTATTTCTTTTTTAGAAAACATAACATTTAATATTTATTTAATTTCATCCAATCACGTGGTGAATGTTACATTTTTTTTTTTTTTCGATTTAATTTGCAGTCATAGTTAATTTATTTTTTAATTTGAACTTCTGTCAGTATGATTTCAACAGTTTAATAAAAGCCATTTTTTTCCCTTTGCTCGTTCATTATTTATTTTAGAAAATGTCACATATTATATTTCTTTTATTTTGTCCAGTCACGTGCTAAAAGTTGCATTTCTTTAGATTTAATTTGTAACGATAGTTTTTTTTTTTAGTTTGAACTTCCGTCAATAGAATGGCAACATGCTGATAAAACCTAATTTTTCCCCCTTGACGTGCTCGTGCAGATTAAATTTTATTGTTTTGTCCGAAATATATTGTTGTAAAACATGGTTAAAATATTTCTTTAAAAATTCGTTAAAAATAGAAGCTTAAGTTATACATTAAAACAAAGATGCCATTAGAAAGCTAATTTTTTAATCTTTAAATTGATGTAAAAATCATGTTTGTGCGATAATATTTTCGGAAGTTATAGCGGAAAATCGTCGAAATTTCGCTTAAATTTTAATTAATTCAAATTCTAATTAAAAATTCGAAAAAAGGGCTCCGAGGTGCACATTCCCAAGCTCCAAGGTATACATGTACCAAATTTGGTAGCTGTAGGTCCAACGGTCTGGTCTGTAGAGCGCCAACACACACACACACACACTCACACACACATTGAGCTTTATTATAAGTATAGATAAATAGCTGAAAACGTACTTTAGTTATTATTTAAATTCATTAAAAATAGAGGTATGTTTTATGTGTTAAAAAGTTGGAATTAAAGAAAAAAAAAATTTTTTCTATGCTTTAAAGTCATTTAGAAAATATTTGTGTACTTTAATATTTTTGGATATTATGGTGGGAAAATGCCTAAATTTCGCTTAGTTTTTAATTATTCACAATTCTAACAAAAATTTCAAAAAACTCATAAGAGGTATACATTCCCATTATTCAAATATATGTTTTCCAAGTTTGGTAGCTCTAAGTCTAGCCCGTAGAAGACCAACATCCACACACATTCATCTTTATGATTAGTAAAAGTTTTATTACATATTATACTATAACATGACTATGCTTAATATCGCAGCAAAAATATAAAAGAAAAATAATCGATTTTTTTAAAAAGATGAATAGGTAAAGGTGGATATCGGCCAAGTTTCCTTTGAGTAAATTTATATTCAATTCTCCAAGTGAATTCCGAAAGTTTCAGGTGAAATCTCAATCGTCACATTTTCAAATTCCTGCTCCATCCGCACCAAATCCTTTTAATAAATCGTTCGTAAATGAAGATAAGTTTCATTCATCCTACTGGATACAATTTTTTGAATGGATTTCAGCACATTAACATAAAATTGTAGCTGTTACTACATCAGAACACATTATTTTCTTTTATTTAAGAATATATATTTTTTTCAAAACTCTTTCTTTTTTAAATATTATTATTCTAAAATTCCTTTTTTTATATAATATCTTTATTCGTAATTTACATAAAGTTGTCAAAATAAAAATTTCAGAAGCCACAAACTTTTGAAATGAATCCCTTAAAAAAAAAAAAAAATGAAAACCCGTTGCCTGCGTATGAGATCCTTTTATACAGTCCCGTCGCCTGTTGCTACAGGTCAATTGAAATGAGAATCAATGGTAGAGTTCAAATCACACAGATTATCTTTTCAATAAAAATGCTTTAAAAGCAAATTACTCATGTAATTCTATTATTAATTATTATTATTTTTATGCATATGCATAAAAATTTCATTTCTCTAAGTGTTCATAAAAATGCCTAATAGAAACCACAGATCGTTTCGCAATTTTTGTTTTCATAAGCAGAAATTTGAAATTGCGATCCAAGCTAGATTAGGGCATTGTTGTTGTAGTTTTCAATCCAGTAAGCATTCCTTGATAGCTTCTTGTTTAATTATTCTTGGCATTTAAATCACTCACACATACGTGGACGAAGAACATTTAACATTTATGATTGTATAGAAAATTTATATAATGAAGATTGACACTAACAATAAGAGGGTTGTGCTTGATTGCACAAATTTAAAAAAAAGAAGAAAGAACAGCCACTTCGAAGTAAGAATAAAACAGTAGTCGATTCGAAACACATTCTACAACTTTATTTTGAAAGGGCTATATATACAGCTTTAGATATTTAGGTCATAAATAATTATACAAGGAGTGTTTGAATTAAAAGATACTAGTGTATAAATGAAAACTTTATTCGCAGTATACACCATAGGTCTGAGCACAACGATTCCACTGATTTACGAGTCGAAGGATTCCTTGTTTCGAGAATTCTTGTGGCCGTGATGAGACACAGTCCTTTGCAACGTCCTTGAGTTCGCCTTTCAAGGTCCACAACTTGTTGAATTCCTCGAACACAGATGGGTCACGGTGGCCTGGTGGTAAAGTCTCGGCTTCGGAACCGGAGGGTTTCAGGTTCGAGACTCGATTTAACCGAAGAACCGTAGTGTGAGGGGGTCTCTTGCACGTTAAATCTGTCAGACCAAACGTCCTCCTGCTGGTGTGGCGTGGTGTGGAGAGGGGGGGTGCCAGTTCAGGTGTCGTCCTCGTCATCTGACCATGGTTCAAAATTACGAGGTCCGTCCCAAAATAGCCCTCGTGTTGCTTTAAAGCGGGACGTTAATATAACTAAACTAAACTAAACTAAATCCTCGAACACAGAAAAACCATTAACTCCTGTGGTGATATCTTAATAAGCCAGATAACATCTACGGGAGATGAGCATGCTTTTTCCCTGTGGTTATGTTACTGGCTTTCAGATCCAAAGGTCTCGGGTTCTATTCTGAGCCAATAAACCACCTTTCTACACTCCAATGTGTACGCTGAGACACTCCGCAAACTGCACAGGTTCATAAAGAACAAAAGACCGGGGCTAATCACGGTGGTCCATGATATTGTATGTCCATACGTCTCCAGGATCATACACGTGGAAATGCCCAAGTTCAATTGGGTGCAGCTCGACCATCCGCTCTAGAGCTCTTCGATTTTCATGTGTTTGATATACTAAAAAAACAACTGAAAGGGAAGATGACGAACTGAAGGACGATGTGAAGGGGGTCTTATCATGGCCACAGGGATTCTGGGAACAAGGAATCCTTTCGCTCGTCAATCAATGGATAAAAAATATAGTTTGTAATAGTTAGAATTTGTGACAGTTAGAAGCATATTGAAAACGCTCTTGTAATCGGAATAAACAATGAAACTACTCTTAAGAGAAGGTCAGATTTTCTGAAGAGCACAGAAAATTTCGCCGATTCAGTGGTAAATACTCAACAATAGTTTCATATACAGTTTCTCAGAGTATCAGATGGAAATATGATACCAAAATTAACTTGTCTATCTGATTTCGGACTATCATGAAACCTGTCTGAAAAGAATATGATGATAGAATTGATATAAAAAAGGTTGTTTCCCAACAGCCGAAGTAGTTGAAAATTGAACAAATTCAGAGATTGAATTTAAAAGAAAACAATGCACCATGTCCCAGAGCAGAAATTTTTTAAAAAAATTCCACAGCTTTAATAAAAACAACGTTAAAATCTGAAAACTGCAGGAGTATTTTGGTAGAGAGCAAAATATTCTTGCTGTAAATATTTCGATGAGCACTTTCAAAATGTTTCATAATTTCTAGCACTTCATTCGCATGTGTAAGATAAGAGAGAAAGGGAGTTTTTATTAGAAAATCATGCCTAAAAACTGTATTCCATTCATCACAGGAATAAGAATATTTATAATGAGAAGATTAGAATCTGAAGAAATGTTTCTCTTCTGGTAAATCTGTATTCAACAAGTCTTCTCAAGTGACACTGTACGCTCGTTATTGCACCAAGCTACTAATTTGTTTACTGAGTTGTGTAATTTTTGATTTATTGATATTATTTCCTTGATTTGACTTCTTCAGATCGTCTGTATAAAGCGTTCTATTAACATACGCCATTTAAGTAAATTTGCCAATGGACAAATAAATAAAAATTTGATTTGGATGAATAATAAAAAATCTAAAGACACTTCGTTACAGAGTTTCATCAGCTTTGATAAAAGAATTGGAATAAAATTTGGACATAAGAAAACGAAATATTTAGTGAGATAAAATGTTTTGTTGCTTCAAATGGCACTTGCCACGGAAAACCCCGTCATCTGACCGTGGTTCAAAATTATGAGGTCCGTCCCAAAATAGCCCTCGTGTTGCTTTAAACGGGACGTTAATATAACTAAACTAAACTAAACTAAACACGGAAAACCCTCTGACGAAGTCAGCGATTTTAAGCCAAGAGTGCGTCTCTTGCTTTAGTGGCGTCAACTAGGGAAAAAAGAGGGCATTTTAGCTACTTACAAATCACATTCGCTTTCACAGTCCCCTTTTTACAGGGAGGCTCATTTACACATCTCACAGATAGAACAGATGAACAACAACCATGCTAGACTCGAACCCTGGACGCCCAGTTCCAGGTGATAATAAAAAAAATCAGTTGTGTTCTTTACTTAAGCCATTATGTCATCTAATTTTGTGTATTTAAAGAGTTAAAGCTTTATTACGGGAAAACAAATTAACATAAAATATTCTCTTCAAACTTTTACAGTCACAGTAAGTAAAACGAGAGATGAATAAGAGATAAGAGAGAAAATAAAGATTTTAATTAAGATATAGTCATCTCTAGAATTATGAGATCCTGTGCTTGCATTAGTTACAGCTGCATAATTATATGAGTATTGTGTGCGTCAAGAAAATTTTTTGAACACCGAAACACATTACATGAAATTTGTTAAAACAACTTGATCTCATGAAGTTTAAACCGAATGCCACTACAATGCCAATAAAGAAAGGCGCCCATTAAGAGACAGATTTGTCAAGTAACAATTAGAGGTTAGTTATAATTGCTTGAAATTCGTAACTTCCATTTCATACTCAGATGGATGTAATTTAATATAGAGCTATGGATTATGTCAGAAAGATAAAAGGTAAATTCTTGTGAACATTTTGAATTGCTAACCCCAAAAAAATTGACTTTTCTGAAAATTTTGTAATTTTTAAACGAATATCTGCTTACGAAATGCTATGTTACGCACACCTTACTAGTGAAATTTCAAGTTTTTTAGGTTTAAGAATTTCTAGAGCCCTTTTGGTTGAATGATTGCAATGTAATGTTTTCTGAAAGTCTTTGATACTGTAACCTGTTTTCTTCATTTCACACAGAAGTTATTTCATCAAAAGTTTTTCTGTACAGCCGAAGATTGAATTTACGCCTTCTTCGGGATATGTTAAATCCCTTTTTATCTTTACATTTGCGACCGGTTTCCTCAGTTTTCAACAAGGATAAGATTGTGTTTACAAAGGATGGTCGCATTGCAGTTCACACAATTTTCGGTACTTTTCTGTTATACGGGCGCAATGAAAAAATCGCCAAATAAACGTTAGTCTTGAAAAGTAAAAAGTCGCCAAAATACAAAATTACATCAAATTTCACTTAGTTACACTTGGTGACTTTTTTTTTGTGTGTTTTGTTAGCATTGGCGACATTTGTTTTGTCATTCGCTTCGGTAGGCGACTTGACTCGCGTTTGGCTCACATTGGCGATATCTTGCTCCAGTATAATTGTACCAATTTTGTTTGTTATATTGACTATGATGTCTTTTTTTCAAAACAACGATCTCAAGCAAGTGTCTTATGACTATTACTTTCTAGTAGTTAAAACGTAGGCACTAGAAACACTTCAATACGTTTGGTATGTTTTGTTTGACTCATAACTTAATATATTTTGCATATAAACATTCATGCATCAAAGATTTTGAAGCGCGAGTATGGAATGTTTTTTATTGAAAAGTTTCCCATCCTGCCGAATTGTAATTTGGAGTATAAGAGTTACTGTTTGTGTTTTCGATTCGGTAGTTATCTTTTCAAGAGAAATATTAAACAATTATCCACAAGTTATTACACCCTTGGTGAAGTTCAGAGTAGAATGAGGATTCACCTCTGAAACAGTTGAATCTCTGAAATTTATGAATTGAAACTTGCCAAAATTTTCAATTTCAGAAAATCATTTAGCTTGTTTTTTGAAATGGACTTTTACTAATACATTTTATATCACTGAGGCAGCAGAAACTTGTAATCACATATGTGAGTGGGCAGAAATTAGAAGACAGAAATTTATATCTTTGAAGGAAGAGTTTTTGTTGGAGCCCACATGATGTAGTATGGTACGGAGGCTGGACAGAAATCAAAAAGGGAAGGCAATAATCGGTTCTGGGCACTTACAGCTTCCATTTTAAGTCTTATATTCTGAAAGTCTAGAGAGAAAAGTGGCATCCTTAACGCCAAACTCCAAAAGCGATCCCTTCGCTTGATCCCAGGGGCACTATCCTTCAAAGACTTTCTATAGGTACGTATGGGTGTCTCAATCTCAATAATCTTTATTTCCTTTAACCTTTTCTCTCTCTCTCTCTCTCTCTCTCTTTGTTTTTTACTGTTCTTTTCTATTATGGCAGGCGAGAGAGTTTGTTGAAACTATATTTACTCCTTGATTTTAATGGACAACCAAAATCTGATATGCTGTCCGTGCATGGCGATCTATAAGACGAATGATGAATACAGTGCTTTCCGAGTATAAATCGGTTAGCTGTCATAACTCACCTGAGGTGTTACTATAACAAGCATCAAACGAAGGAATCATGTCTTAGCGTGGAAACTTTCCCCATCGACGATTCCTAAAGTATAGGTTCCAACTAGTAGTGGGTTAAGCCCCGAGAAAGGAAATGTTTAGAAAGGGGAACTACTTTCTTTTGTTGTTCCATCTAGATGTAGCAATCGGGTCTGAATTTTAAATAATATCGTAGGGACAAATCAAACCCTTGCCCTTTCACCGGACAGCAAATTGCTCTTAGTTCTCCCGAATTTTGTAGATTAAAATGAGAAAGCCATTGTCACTGAGGTTTAAAGCGCCTAAAAAGAGTTGTTCTAGTCCAGCCGCGAAAACTATCACCACAAATACTAAAAGTAAAAGCGTTTTTAAACATTGCAGTAAATATATCAGCTTATTAGTTTTTTTAATTCTTCCAAAGAAGTTTTCTACTGCTGAAAAATTACTAAACGTTCCATTAGAAGTAGCATATCTAAAAGAATTGCAATGTCAAGGACTAAGCCAGAAAAGGTGAATATCGGCACAAAGAAGTAGCCATTTCCTAACGTTAAGCATCTTATTTCAACTTTTACTTCTTCTAAACTGCTGCAATTCATCAAAGCAAGATATATGCATTTTTTTGTTCGACTTTCTTCTCCTTCGCAATGCTTAAAGCTTTTTCTTGCACTTCTTCCTGCTACACGCTAATTGTACCCTCGTGTAGAAATCGGCCATGATCATTCTCAGTGTAATATATGAACTGTGCAATGAAATATATGAACTGTGCAATGAAATATATGAACTGTGCAATGAAATATATGAACTATGCAGTGAAATATACGAACTGAGAAGATTACATACACTTCAGAACTTTACAGCCTGTAGCTAGAAAAAGAAGTTATAAACACCAAAATAAAAATGTAAATGCCCTATTCCGAAGATCGAAAATGAGTCAAATTACAAATTATTTGCATATTCTTGCTATGCCTTTATAGTTCAGTTTTAAATTAAAGTGATAAAACTTTTTTATTTACCAAATGATTCCACTCATTTAAAAAAATCGCTTCAATTTCTGAAAACAAAAATAATTTATTATGTTTTATCACACAATCCATCCATGAATCAAATTTAAAAAACATGATTTCATAATGATCTGTAATTCCCAATTAGCTTTACCGTATTTTCTGGTCTTCAAAACAATTACTAAAAAGGGGGGGGGAACTCTAAAATATAATTGATAACAATCGACTTGATGCAGGAACCTCAAAGTTTGAGAAAAAAATCTCCTCTACAGATTTTGACGTTTAGCACATCGATTAAGCCTCTTATTCTCTAGAGATAAAAGATGACTCTGATAAAATTAATGATGTAATCAGATTCACACTAGTAAAATCCGATTAATAGGTGATATTTCAAGCAGTAAAACTAACAATGAAATTGAATCATCTGTAATTGAGGACATTATTAATTATGACCCTAATCAAAGCATTCGAAAAAAAAAACTTCTTACGGAAGATGTGTAATAATCTTTCATTAACAAATCTCCTCTGATAAAATTAATCTGGTGCTAAAATTAATAATGAGTCTGTTTCCAGGATAAATTTTAAAATATTTTATCCAACGACCTTATGTACCCCTACCCATGACAAGTATTTAAAACGACACCAAACGAAAACATTCCTTTTTT